>JAKUCV010007125.1:0-178647 GCA_028386065.3 Turnera subulata
GAGAGCTGAAGTTCATGTGACTTGAACTTTCAGGGTTTAGGATTCTTGTGACTAGAATTCCTAGGTTGTAACGGTTTGTTAAGCACCCGTAAGCTTAACGTAGATAGTGAAATCTTCAAGTGAGACTTGAAGGGCTAGATTAGCCACACTAGTAGAGTGTGTGTGAACCAGGATAAATTTCTTGTGTCCTTCATTCTTTCAATTCCGCATTTAATTCCTGCTTATTTCGTTTTTATTGGATTATCGCTATTCACCCCCCTCTAGCGAAGGGCTATTGTTCTAACATAATTTATAGCATAAATAGTTGCCATGGAATTATAAGTTGGCATTACAGAACACTGAAAATCTATTAAGATTAAAGGTTTCTAAATAGAAATTTTATACTTTTAAGTACGTAATGTTAAAGTAGTTCAAAAAAAGGCGATCCAATTTAATCGGCCAACTTTATTTTCAAAAAACAAAATACCGGTTAGAATACAACAACGTACTAGGGTTTTCTATTTGGAACGGTTGACATTCCTAATTAATAGGTGCTAATCATTCCCAAGAAGATAGCAGCCCCATTAAGATAACGATAACTATTGGGCTATCATATACTTATTCACTACCTTAAGACATGTTTTGCACCGATAGAAAAAAAAGTGGTAGACAAAAATATAACTTATAGCGTAAATAGTTGCCATGGAATTATAACTTGGCATTGCAGAACACTGAAAATCTATTAAGAATAACGGTTTCAAAATAAAAATTCTATACTTTTAAATATGTAATGTTAAATTAGTTCAAAAATGGCAATCCAATTTAATCGGCCAACTTTATTTTCAAAAAACAAAATACCGGTTAGAATACAACATTGTACTAGGGTTTTTTATTTGGAACGGTTGATATTCCTAATTAATAGGTGCTAATCATTCCCAAGAAGATAGCAGCCCCATTAAGATAACAATAACTATTGGGCTATCATACACTTATCCACTACCTTAAGACATGTTTTGCACCGATAGAAAAAAAAAGTGGTAGACAAAAATATAATTTATAGCGTAAATAGTTGTCATGGAATTATAACTTGGCATTACAGAACACTAAAAATCTATTAGGATTAACGGTTTCAAATAGAAATTCTGTACTTTTAAATATGTAATGTTAAATTAGTTCAAAAATGGCGATCCAATTTAATCGGCCAACTTTATTTTCAAAAAAAACAAAAAAAGGATAGAATACAACAATGTACTAGGGTTTTCTATTTGGAACCGTTGATATTCCTAATTAATAGGTGCTAATCATTCCCAAGAAGATAGCAGCCCCGTTAAGATAACATAACTATTGGGCGAAGCGAACCGCCTCGCACTTCCATATATAAAGGTTACCATCTCCTATAAACTAATATTGAACACCATTCAAAAAAGAGTAAACTCAATCTTACTATCCAAACATGGAGTTGAACTCACTGAACCTGTGGTGGTGACGGCCTGTGGGCGCGGTGACGGTAGTTGAACTTCAAAAAATTTTGGGTTAGTTTGGGAAAGTGTAAGAATGAGGTAGGGAAATTGAAGATAATGAATTCAATTTCTCTTATTTGGGAACACGACAGAACGACGAGGGAATGAGTTGAGGGGACAGCGAAGCAGCTGAAAGTACAAAAATAACCTTACTTAATATTAATATGAAAATAAAAAACTAGCCGAAAGTACAAAAGTAATCTTACTTAAAATTAATATAAAAAGCAAAAACTACATGTCATATAATAATAATAAATGACAAGTAGTTTATCTATATTTATAACTATATAGCACGAGCTAGAAAAATAGAAAATTAATGTAATTACAATTAATTAACTAGTATATGCTTGCGATACTAAAATAACATTGGGTCGCATATTTAATTTTTTTTTCCTGCACAACTCCTACAACTTCTATTTTTATTTCTACTAAAAAACTAAATAGAGCTAGAAAAATAGCAAATTAATATAATTACAATTAATCTACTATCATGTGCATGCGATACTAAAATAACATTAAGTCGCATATTTAATTTTTTGTTTTCCTCCACAACTCCTATTTTTATTTCTACTCAAAAACTAAATTTAAATAAAATATTTTTATTTACATTATACATAAGAACCTATTTCTATTCGTTATAAAACAGGGTGATAACAATCTATAATCACACCGTTTGGATTCGATCTAACGTTGCAGTTAACTATTTAACCCATAACCCCATGATTTTGGTGTATAGTGGAATAATTTAAGAAAACTACCGACATGAACAACTACAATAAAAAATAATAGTAAAAAGTAATAATTTCAAGGGGAAGAAAGAAAAAGAAAAGAAACGAGTTTTTTTGGGGGTTTGAGGGGAAAGAAGAGATTGTGAATGGATTGATGCCTCCCCTTATTAAATTGCTACTGTGATGGCTTAAGGTTTTTTAAAAATTTTTTAACAAAATTCATTGGTGTCGAATCCAAAGCGTGCCAAAATTCTAGCCCATTCGTCCCACGTGAACGGGCCCACAAACACTCCTCAATTTATCCATAAAAACTAAAGAAAAAAATAATTATCCTTTATTTATCCTGCCACGTGGGTAAAGGAAAACAATTTCCGAAATTAAAAAAAACAAATTAAAATAATCGGGCAGCTGGTGGGCGCCACTGCCACGTGTGATCTTCTAGGTGCTCACCGGTTACCGCAGGTGACATGTACACAAATACCCCGTTTCCACAGAGTTTAGGGACAATAATGTTGATTTTCAAAGCGCAGGGACAACAAGATTGAAATACACAAAGTATAGGGATAAAAAAGCCTTTTTACCCTTTTTTTGGGTGAGAAGAGGTGATAATACTTTTCCTCGGATCATTTAGCCTATTTTTTCTGTTCCAGGCGAAAATTTTCCCGTTATTTTCTATTCAAACAAGCTCAAAACTGTAACAAGCCCGATTCTTTGGTGTTGTGTGAATGCAATATCTCTTGAAACGAAAAGCTTCTTCAGGGATAACTTGATTAGCGTTCACTCCAAAATCAAAGTCTACGTGGGCATATTCTTCTGTGTATAACAGAACCAATTTACACAATCATGATCTTTGAGGTTGTCTAAAAGAACTTACACATCATTGGCATCCGACAACATGTCATTCCCTCCATATGCAAGGAAAAGAGGGAGATCACTTTGAATGCTTGCCATGTTATACACTGGTGGAGTAGGCTGCCTGTAATCAATGGTGGTGGGCCGGGGGGCCATGGCCTCCCCTTGCTTTTTGAAGTTCAAAGAAATGTACAACGGAACACTCTAGGGGCTAGTTTTTCAATCAGTTTTTATGATTACGTTACAAACTTTAGATCTATTTGGTTACAGATCGTTTGTACGCCAAATGATGGTTTTGTGGGACTGCTAGCTAGAGGCAGGCATGTGCATATGTTTGAGGCAACTACCTGTGGGATCAACTTCAACATATTTGTACAGCATTACCCTTCACGTTTCATGGAGTACATTGGTGACTACGCCACCCACGGGATGCTAGTTGGCCGTGAGCCCGCTCATAAGAAGGGAAGCGGAGATCACCCAGTGGATTATTCAACAAAGCTAGCATCTGTGGTTGCTAACTGGAATGAACGCCGTCCAGACGGTTTGATCTTTATTTTATGCTTTGTAAATAATTATACTCACCTTATTTAATGCTTTGCTTTTAATTATTTCATACAGAAACTAATGCCAAATATATTTCTATTTTATATTCTTTGGTGTAAAAGAAGGTGTTTTTTTTGCTGCAACTGACCCTCTAGAAGCAAACGTGGAGCAGGAAGAAGCAAATGTGGTGCAGGAGGACTCTCTAGTAAATGAAGTTCATCATCAAGAAGATGAAGGTAAAGAAAGGAAATAGAAATTGATGCTAAATATATTTCCATTCTACAATTTTGGTGCAACTAACCCACAAGAAAATTGCTTTTGCTGCACTTGACGCCATACATGTTGTAGATAACGTCACACCTTTTACTACTACCGAGGCTGTTACCGAGAGCATTCCATCAACTGCTGCTGATGATAGAAATGAAGGTAAAGGATGTTAAATATATTTCCCATTTACAGTTTTGGTGCAACTAAGCCTCAAGAAAATTGCTTTTGCTGCAATTGACGTCATACCTCCTGCAGTTAACATCACACCTGTTACTACTACTGAGGCTGCTACCGAGAGCGTTCCATCAACTGCTGCTGGTAACAAAACTGAAGGTAAAAAATGCTAAATATATTTCAATTTTATAATTTTGGTGCAACTAACCCTCAAGAAAATTGCTTTTGCTGCAATTGACGCCATACCTACTGCAGGTAACATCACACCTTTTACTACTACCGAGGCTGCAACTGAGAAAGTTCCATCAACTGCAGCTAATGACAGAATTGAAGGTAAAGGATGCTAAATATATTTCCATTTTTTTATTTTGGTGCAACTAACGCTCAAGAAAATTGCTTTTGCAGCAATTGACGCCATACCTATTGCAGTTAACGTTACACCATATACTACTACCGAGGCTGCTACCAAGGGCGTTCCATCAACTGCTGTTGTTAATGTAATTGAAGGTAAAGGATGTTAAATAAATTTCCAATTTATAATTTTGGTGCAGCTAACCCTCAAGAAAAATGTTTTTGCTGCAATTGACGCCATACCTGCTTCAGGTAACGTCGCACCAGTCACATCTGTTACTACTACCGCAGCTGCTATGGAATCATCTGCTGCTGATAACAGAAATGTAGGTAAAGAAAAGAACTAGAAATTGATGCTAAATATATTTCCATTTTATAATTCTAACTCATGCTAAAAAAAACATCCAGTTTATATAAATCAATACAATAAAACAACCAACTCGGCTAAACCAATCGAGCTTCATTATTTTAGAGAGAAGAAGGGAATTAAAACTTAAAAGGATCAACAGAAAGACACGTCGTTGCCTTGCCTTTCTTTTTTTTCCTTTGATATGGACGTTAGTATTTTGATTTTGAGTCCAAGGACTATAATGCAGGCTTGGACCTTTCGGTCTCTTCTAGGTGACGACCCAACCCTCCTTAAGACTAGGACTATAACGCATTTTCCCTTTTATGGCTAAAGTATTTCATTTGGGTGACACATCTATATTTACAAGTCAATGACAAAATTAATCCAACTCTTTTGTTTTCTTCATTCTGATATGCAAAACATATATAACCTGAATCTTTAAAAAAATATATATATTGAGAGGAAATTTTCCAAGCAACCAATATCTATAGTGGTGTTTGCATATTATCAAAGAAATTGTCCAACTTTCAGCCTAACAAGAGTGCTAATTGAGTTCAACTAATTGTGTCAATCCTCAATTTCTGTGCGTCCTTTCTTTATCAATGTATAGGATGAGTTATACAGCGTATGTAGATTTCTTATTTCGTGGGCTGGAGACTCGTAACCTTTAGTAAGTTTAACTTTCTATGTTTATTGCTCAAAAAAAACTTTCTATGTTTGGGCTTTCATGTACGAATAATTTTATAAACAAATATTTCTCGGCTTCTTTTTACTCCTTAGGTACAAATTGTTTGGGTAGGACTTGTTTACCGGTGCTTGAACCGAAGCAAAGCATGTCAGCAGGTATCATCAAAATCTATAAGGAATAGGGGTAAAATGCGGCACGGATTTTGTAATGATCTCCAAACAAATTGAAATGAGAATCTCGTGAAATTTTTATAATTATGAGTTAAAAAATTTATATTCAAATAGATTCCCAATAAATCCAATTGTTCAGGCAATATAATTGTGGAGGAGTATAGTTATAAAGTTGAGGAGTATGGATACAGCGTCCCCCAAAAATATTGGTTTTTTTATCAATATTTATCTCCCTTTCCCAGAGGTATATTTTTTATCAATATTGGTTTTTTTATCAATATTTATCTCCCTTTCCCAGAGGTATATTTTTTTAAAAGAATATAATTTGTCTATATGGTCTCCTTTGTGAAATGAGAATTCTTGTAGGAATAGGAATATAGTGAGCGGAATATAAATCCCCAATTCCGGTTATCGAAAATTTCCCTCACTTTCCTTCTCTCCCCCAAAAAAACCCTAAGCCCCAATTCACAGTTCTCCATTCACAGCTACACGTAGAACCAATCTCTCGATTCGTCGTTCCTTCTCCTCCGCCGGCCACCGCCTCTCCACCGGAAAATACCTCTCTCCAGTTACTCTCCTCGCCTGCTTCCTCTCCTCCGCCGCTATCTCATTCCCCATCCGTCCCATGCAGGCCTGGCTTCTCTATCACTCCTCTTCACCTTTGTCTGCACTGGCAATCGCCATGACCTCCTCCGGTGCCCGATCCTCATCCCATCCGAGAAGGATCATAAGGTAGCATGTTTGAGTGTGTTTAGCATTGAATTTTCATCTGTTTTTCGTTTCTTTCTTTGAAAATTTTCATGTCATTTTTTTTATTTTCACTGAGATTTGATGCACAAATCTGCGGCGATTTTTTTTTCTCTCTTCGAAATTTTCATGTCTCTTTTTTTTCTATGAATTTTATTGTTTACAATCTGCTTTATTTTTTACTTTTAAAAAGAAAATTAGAATCACCTTTTAATGCACCATCTAATCTTCAAACAGTTCTTAATAAGAGTGGCTGTGTGGTTAGTTAATTTTTCATCTGCCGCTAAATGTTTTTCCCCGAAACATCTTATCATCTATATTTATTGTCAGAAAATCTTCTCATTCTTCAGTTTGACATAAAGATAGGGATTATATATTCTGATTCTTTTCAATCTCTTCCCCCTTATATCCCCTATAGCCCCTACATACTCTATATATTTACTAATGAAAAGGAGGAGAAGCGGTTCTTCATCTTCTATAAACTCAACTTTCCTTCTTCTTATTGCTGGTGCTCCTTGTGTAAAAAAAAAAAAAGAAGAAAAGCAATGTCTTCGGGTGGTGCTGGTACTGCTACTGCTGGTGTTGGTACTGTCTTTTTTAGTCGTAAGATGTGGGAATTATATATCTGTTGGTTGGATACTGCCAAAGAAATAGGTGTCGGACTGCCCCCTCCGTGCATCTCTGTCTTGGCTTGACACATACTTTTCGCAATCTTCTCGGTATTTTTTTTTTTCATCTTTTGAGTGTGTGTTTTTTCGTCCTTACTTTTCTCCTATTTAGATGAGAAATTAGGAGCCTTCTGCAGACAAAAATAAAATATCTACAACTTTAAGTTCAAAGAAAAGTACAAGCTGCTGAAGGACAACTATTTATGCCTCCTGTCCGAAGCCCACAACGCCATACAGAGACAGAAGCTGGATCGGATAGCTCTGGATCTAAGTCAGACTGAAAATTTTATTCTCCTTAACGATTTTGTCTACGACCCTGTAATTTTCTGTCCGTTGGAATTTTTAGATTAGTGTCCTTCTTTTCTATTTGTCCTTGTTTAGATGGTAGAAACATTTTCATGCAGATGCGAATTGCAATGTTGGAAAATTATACCAACATCCAAAGGCTGTTCCCAAATATCCAATGGGAGTTTGTACTTACTACAACTCCAAGTGGTGGCGGTTCAGCTGGTGGTTGTTGTGGTTCAGGTGCTGGTGAAGGAAGTTCAAGTTCATGAGGTGGAGATCCCCCCAATGCCCCCGGACCTACTGTTGTGCTAATGCTATTAATTTTGTAATGAACTCATCAATTAAACCTTTTTTTATTATGGAATTGCTATGAAATTAACATCCATTTTAATTATGGAATAGTTTTCTGTTTGCTGCAGCACCATTCATCTACGTCTTCTGTTTCCGCCTGATCTCGAGCCCGAGAGCAAGTGGTTATACGATAGATACCTTTTCTAGACGAATATGACTATAGTTTCTAGGTCAGTCAGTGTTGGATTGTCCTTTAAAATCTTAAAAGAACATAATTAATAGTTGCTGGTACTAATTAATTCTAAGGCATATGCTGGTGGGCTAACAAACGGATAATATTTGCGGTACAATTCAGGCAACCCTGAACATGTTGGCTCGTTTTGAGTTTCTTAACCTGCATATTTATGATGGTAATTTCGATATTACTTGCAATGGCCCTTCACTTTCACGTTAGTAAAACGATGGAACTTCATTGGAGAATATTGTGCGTGAATTGATTGTAAGTAGTTTGGCATGCAAATAACTGTCACTATACCGTTATCTAAATTTAGATTAATCATTCATATGACTCTATAATATTCCTATTTCCATATTTATACTACAGTAATTTAAAGACTAAAAACCGATTGACTGCTCTATCGAAAACAAAGAGAAAGGATTCACTGTTACATGAATAATGAGAGACATAGCACACATGTAAGATCTCATTTGATGATACATGAGATGTATTAAGGGTAAATGGTGCTGACAAGTCATAATACATCTCGTAAGTAATTGTTATTACTGGCCCAATTTGGATGAGGAGAGATAGAGAGACCAACACTTTATTGGGTTTGGCTTTTTTTGTTTAATTCTTGAGGCAGTGAAATTAGGTTGCAGCAGTCATTGTTCCTATGGAAAGCAAATATAGTAGTAAAATTGCATGGAAGCTAGTGCAGGGAACCACAAGTAGATACAGGCGTCATGGACCATAAGTGCTCACCTAGTCGCAGGAGGTTTACTTGAGGCAATTGCTTCCATGCAAAGACCTCCGAATAAATGCATATGACAAAGAGTGTGAATAAAGTTGACAAAAGCAAGACGAAGCTGTGAGGTAGGAGTTCAGGGAATATATGTGATTTTGATTCTACAAAGAGTACCGAAAATTCAAAGCGTGCCAAAATTTAATGGTGCCGAATCCAAAGCGTGCCAAAATTCTAGCCCATTCGCCCCACGTGAATGGGCCCACAATGCTCCTCCTCATTTTATCCGCAAAAACTTAAAAAAATCTATTTATCCTCTATTTATCCTTCCACGTGGGTAAAGGAAAAAAATTTTCGAAATTAAAAAACAAATTAAATGATTAAAATAATCGGGCAGCTGGCAGGCCCCACTGCCTCGTGTCATCTTCTGGGTGCTCATTGGTGACCGCAGGTCATATGTACACAAACACCCCGTTTCCACAGAGTTTAGGGACAATAACGTTGATTTTCAAAGCGCAGGGACAACAACATTGAAATGTACAAAGTATTGGGAAAAAAAAGCCCTTTTACCCTTTTTTGAGTAAATGACATATATAGGGTCCGTACTATTTCAAAAGTACCGTTCAGGGGTCTGTACTATTTTTTGTCCCTTTTACGGGTCTGTACTCTTATTTTTCGTCCTCTTTAGGGGTCTCAGGCAGCCCCGCTGATGACGTGGACTACCCGGCCCGAGAGTACATTACACACGCCCACTTTTTTTAAAACTTGAAGGCACATGAAGCGCGTGCATAACACGTCTTGTCCACTAGGCATTATGGGCCCCACTTTGGGTTTTTTCTAGAAGAAAAGATTTTCCTATTTTCTAAAATTCAATTTTAATTTAGATATTTTTTTAAAAAATAGTAATAGCATTCATACACTAATGAGAAACACACAAGTAGCCATGGAGGCCATGAAATAAATCCTGGAAATCTGCTTGGAAAAAACTAAAAAAATAGGAAAAATAAGTCCCGGTCAAGTCCTCTACTTGAAAACCCGGCCAGCTCAATTCCTGCAACCCACTACACAGGAAACAACCACCAAAGTTTTGGCCACCAGCAACAACAGCAAATCCAACCGCAACCGAATCCGCCACCATCCGCGTTAATACAACATAGAAAAATTAACCACTTAATTAAGAAAAATTAGCAAACAAAAAATGAAAAGAGAGAAGAGAGGAACAATAGGATGTGTTTGGTGGTGATTGTGATCCAGGATGAGGGAGGAAGAGAGGAACAAGGGGATGGAACCGCAGACAGTGGCCTGGATACTGATTTCCTCCTTGGACAGATGACGCTTCCCGCACCGGTTAAACCCCAATTCCGACCAGAACCAACACAATACACAGACGACAAAACGAACCACCCAGCATAGGCAATCCATCACCGACAACCAACACACATCTGCCGAGCCACAAAGCACAGAACCCCAAATTTGATGGGTTAATTCCAAACAATACAACCGCAAGAAAGAAGGAACCAAGAAGGAGGGAAGAGGAAGAGGGTGGTGGCACATTGCTTACCAGACGGCGGCGACAAAGATGGCAGTGACTCGCGACGTCCACGAGCAGATCGAGGCCTCCCGTGCAAAGCCTGATGGATCTCCCTTCAAAAACTGCAGTGGCGATGTGGTTGCAGACTGAAGGTGGTTCGAAGGAGGAAGTACGAAGGTAGAGACGAGGGAGAGAGAGAGAGAGAGAGAGAAAGCAAGCGGCACTGTGAGACCCACCGCCGGTGGCGAGGCGGTGACAAAGGAGGAGGAGGGTCGTACCCGTGTTCTTGATTGAGGGCAATGAATTTTTTTTCCTTTAAAGATTTCGTCGAAGTGCTGATTGAAGACAATGAAAATTTGTTTATGTATTTTTTTGTTTTTATTGAATTTAAGAAATAAAAGTTTGTGAAAGTTCATGGAAAAAAATCGTTTAGCTTGGCACCGTTGATTGAAAGCACCGGAAATTAGTTTAGATATTTTTCTATTTTAAAATTTAGGGAATAAAAAAATATTTTTTAAAATACTTAGCTGCAATGTTGATTGAAGGCACATATTTTTTCCCCTTTTTTAATTTAAGAAATGAATTTTTTCAAAAAAAAATAGTTAGAATAAAAATTTTGAGCTCTAAAAATATAATATATGTATATATAAAATTTTAGGAGATAATAAATATTTTAGAAAACATTTGGAATTTAGTTTTTGGAAAAATTTAAAAGTGGGACCCACCATACACAGTGGGCATCACTCTCAGCCAGGTGTAAAGAAGAGTGCGCGTGTAATGCACGCCTGGGCCGGGAAGTCCACGTCTTCAGCGCTGCTGCCCGAGACCCCTGAAGAGGACGAAAAATAAGAGTACAAACCCGTAAAAGGGACAAAAAATAGTACAGACCCCTAAACGGTACTTTTGAAATAGTACGAACCCTATAGGGAATACTTTTCCACCCTTTTTTTTGGGTGAGAAGAGGCGATAATACTTTTCCTCGGTTCATTTAGCCAATTTTTCTGTTCCAGGCGAAAATTTTCCCTATAGTTTCTAATCAAACAAGCTCAAAAGTGTAACAAGCCTGATTCTTTGGTGTTGTGTGAATGCAATATCTCATGAAACGAAAAACTTCTTCAGGGACAACTTGATTAGCATTGACTCCAAAATCAAAGTCTACGTGGGCATATTCTTCTCTGTATAACTGCACCAATTTATCACCGTAATGATCTTTGAGGTTGTCTAGCAGAACTTTCACCTCATCGGCATCCGACAACATGTCATTCCCCCCATATGCAAGGAAAAGAGGAAGATCACTTGGAATGCTTGCCATGTTATACACTCGTGGAGTGGGCTGCATCTAATCAGTGGTGGTGGGCCGGGGGGCCAAGGGGGGCCCTAGCCTCCCCTGGCTTTTGGAAGTTCAAAGAAATGTACAATGCAACACTCTAGGGGCTAGTTTTTCAATTAGTTTTTATAATTACAGTACAAACTTATGTTCTATTTGGTTGCAGATCGTTAGTATGCCATATGATGGTTTTGTGGGACTGCTAGAAAGAGGCACGCATGTGCATATGTTTGGGGCAACCACCTATGGGATCAACTTCAGTATATTTGTACAACATTGCCCTCCACGTTTCGTGGAGTATATTGGCGACTACGCCACCCACGAGATGCTAGTTGACCGTGAGCCCGCTCATAAGAAGAGAAGCAGAGAAGACACAGTGGATTATTCAACAAAGCTAGCATCTGTGGTTGCTAACTGGAATGAACGCCGTCCAAACAGTTTGATCTTTATTTTATGCTTTGTAAATAATTATACTCAGCTTATTTAATGCTTTGTTTTCAATTATATACTACAGAAACTAATGGTAAATATATTTGTATTTTATATTTTTTGTGTAAAAGAAGGTGTTTCTTTTGTTGCAGCTGACCCTTTAGAAGCAAATGTGGTGCAGGAAGAAGCAAATGTGGTGCAGGAGTGTTAGTGTAATATGCCCAAAAGCCAATCATTGGATGATTGTACATAGTCATGTAAATACATTAAGGTTATTCCAATAAATATGTTTATGAGATAAACGCTTGCACATATTTATAACCCTAGAATATTTTATGTTCTTAAATGTCCCTAGTCGATTATTATTATGGATGGGTTGTAATAATAAATTAAGACTAGCGTATGTTGAGAATTTTATGAGATATGAATTCTACATACGGGTACAAGTTAGAGAACTTGTGGACTGGACCGACCCAACATAAGAACACTACATGGAACATTATATGATTGTCAGTAGTGGTTCTTATATGTATTGTCCTTAGACCTGAGATCATCAAGGTTCCTAACATGTGAGTCATATACTTTGATATTACTCTTGGCTATTCGTAACTGAGTAGACCTTAGTGTAATCATTGGGTACATGATATAATGTGTAGTGGGTTTTGTACGATCAAGATGGGATTCGTCCAAACCTTATAATGGGTTTTGTACGATCAAGATGGGATTCGTCCAAACCTTATAACGGGTATATTATCAGATGGGCCTCTTGATAGAGTTGAGTTGTAAATGCATGGCCATGCTCGGATTATGTGATATGGTTATATCATTAGTATCCGTTTTACACAGTTAACTCGGGGATCAAGAAACGTTGAATCAAACATATGTGAGATTGACATATTCCATGTCTCGTGTTTGATCTTGATAATGGGACGAAAGGACGATGACATGTTCCGAGGCATAATGAATCAGTACTGATCTTGTCGTTTGGGTAGCAATGATGTGTTGTTAGACGCTGCTCTTTGCTTGTAATTGTAAATGAGATTTTACAATTATTGTCGGACGTTACAAGTGCCTACAGGGTCACACACTTAGAACTATTGATTCGAGCAGGTGGTTGAACCATAGTTAGACCGTGGTTCGACCAGGTGGGTGGACCATGGTTGGACCGGGTCGTTTTGGGCTGATTTGGTTCACTAATTATCAAAATTATTGAACCAGAATTAGTGCCATATGATGTGTATTCCTATATATGATGATATATATAATTAATGCTTAGTGGAGCATTAAGTCATAGTGGAAACATAATCATGAAGGATAAGACATGATTATGTTGGCCAATGACTTAATAAACTATGCATTTCAAGTGTGTATAAATAGGCTGAAGGGTTGATCAGATTTTCAGAGAAAGCAAGGCTTAACACACTCTTCACACTTCAGAAAAACACATCAAACACTCTCTAGTCTCTAGCTCTTGAAAATTCTACTGCTAACACTGCGGTTCGGGAGTGCTCGGGTTAGTGATTGTGAGATGGTTGCTAGCTAGTTATCGATAGTTCGTGTGGATACCGTAGAGGAGCTGGATTTCTTGTCAGGTTCTTGCTGATTCTACACTACAGTTGGGTGAAAGACCTCAACAAAGCAAGGTACGAAAAATTGTTATTCGGTTTGGTTAGGTTCCCTTGGATCCTCCATAAGTACCGGCTCTTTCCACTGCATGTTTTGATTGTCAAGTTTGCATGTCCGGTTACCTACAAGGAGGACTCTCTAGTAAATGAAGTTCATCATCAAGAAGATGAAGGTAAAGAAAGGAAATAGAAACTGATGCTAAATATAATTCCATTTTATAATTTTGGTGCAGCTAACCCTCAAGAAAATTGCTTTTGCTGCAATTGACGCCAAACCGGCTACAGGTCACGTCACACCTTTTTCTACTACCGAGGCTGCTACTGAGAGCATTCCATCAACTGCTGCTGATGATAGAAATGAAGATAAAGGATGCTAAATATATTTCCATTTTTAAAATTTTGGTGCTTCTAACCCTAAAAAAAATTGCTTTTGCTGCAATTGATGCCATACCTGCTGCAGTTAACGTCACACCTGTTACTACTACCGAGGCTGCTACCAAGAGCGTTCCATCAACTGCTGCTGGTAACATAAATGAAGTTAAAGGATGCTAAATATATTTCGATTTTATAATTTTGGTGCAGCTTCAGGTAACGTCACACCTGTCACACCTGTTACTACTACCGCGGCTGCTACCGAATCATCTGCTGCTGATAACCGAAATGAACGTAAAGAAAAGAACTGGAAATTGATGCTAAATATATTGCCATTTTATAATTCTAACTCATGCTAGAAAAAAACATCCTCTTTATATAAATCAATACAATAAAACAACCAACTTGGCTAAACTCATCGACTTTCTTTATTTTAGAGAGAAGAAGGGAATTAAAACTTAAAAGGATCAACGGAATAACACGTCGTTGCCTTGCCTTTTTTTTTCCTTTGATATGGACGTTACTATTTTGATTTTGAGTCCAAGGACTATAATGCAGTCTTGGACCTTTTGGTCTCTTCTAGGAGACGACCCAACCCACTTAAAGACTAGGACTATAACAAATTTCCCCTTTTATGGCTAAAGTATTTGATTTGGGTGACACATCTATATTTACAAGTCAATGACAAAATTAATCCAACTCTTTTGTTTTCTTCATTCTGATATGCAAAATATATATAACCTGAATTTTTTTAAAAAAAAATTAGATTGAGAGGAGATTTTCCCAAGCAAACAATATCTTTAATGGTAATTGCATATTATCAAAGAAATTGTCGAACTTTTAGCCTAACATGAGTGCTGATTGAGTTCGACTAATTGTGTCAGTCCTCAATTTCTATGCCTCCTTTTCTTTATCAATGTATAGGATGAATTGTACAGCGTATGTAGATTTTTAATGTCGTGGGCTGGAGACTCGTAACCTTTAGTAGTTTTAACTTTCTATGTTTATTGCTCAAAAAAAAATTTCTACGTTTGGGCTTTCATGTAAGAATTATTTTATAAACAAATATTTCCCGTTTTATTTTTTACTCCTTCGGTACAAATTGTTTGGCAAGGACTTGTTTACCGGTGCTTGAACCGAAGCAAAGCATGTAAGTAGGTATCATCAAAATCTATAGGGAATAGGGGTAAAATGCAGCACAGATTTTGTAATGATCTCCAAACAAATTGAAATGAGAATCTCTTGAAATTTTTTTAACTGTGAGTTAGAAAATTTATATTCAAATAGATTCCCAATAAATCCAATTGTTCAGGCAATATAATTGTGGAGGAGTATAGTTATAAAGTTGTGGAGTATGGATATGGCGTCCCCCAAAAATATTGGTCTATTTATCAATATTTATCTCCCTTTCCCCGAGGTATATTTTTTAAAAGAATAAATTTTGCCTATATGGTCTCCTTTGCAAAATGAGAATTCTTGTAGGAATAGGAATATTGTGAGCGGAATATAAAGCCCTGATTCCGGTTATCGAAAACTTCCCTCACTTTCCTTCTCTCCCCCAAAAAAATCCCTAAGCCCCAATTCACAGTTCTCGATTCACAGCTACACATAGAACCAATCTCTCGATTTGCCGTTCCTCCTCCTCTGCCGGCCACTGCCTCTCCACCGAAAAATACCTCTCTCCACTTACTATCCTTGCCTGCTTCCTCTCCTCCGCCGCTGTCTCATTCCCAACCATCCCATGCAGGCCTATCTTCTCTATCACTCCTCTTCACCTTCGTCTGCACCGGCAATGGCCACGACCTCTTCCGGCGCCCGATCCTCATCCCCTCCGAGAAGGATCACAAGGTAGCATGTTTGAGTGTGTTTAGCGTTGAATTTTCATCTGTTTTTCTTTTCTTTCTTTGGAAATTTTCATGTCATTTTTTTTTATTTTCATTGAGATTTAATGCACAAATCTGCGGCGATTTTTTTTCCTCTCTTTTAAATTTTCATGTCTCTTTTTTTCCTGTGAATTTTGTTGTTTACAATCTGCTTTATTTTTTATTTTTTTAAAAAAATTGGAATCACCTATTAATGCACCATCTTATCTTCCAACAATTCTTAATAAGAATGGCTGTGTGGTGAGTTAATTTTTCATCTGCCACTAAAGTTTTTTCCCTGAAACATCTTATCATTTATATTTGTTGTCAGAAAGTTTTCTCATTCTTCAGTTTGACATAAAGATAAGGATTATATATTTTGATTCTTTTCAATCTCTTCCCCCCAATATCCCCTATAGCCCCTACATACTCTGTACACTTAATAATGAAAAAAAGGAGAAGCGGTTCTTCATCTTCTATAAACTCAACTTTCCTTCCTTTTATTGCTGGTGCTCCTTGTGTAAAAAAAAAGAAAAGAGAAGAAGAAAAGTAATGTCTTCGGGTGGTGCTGGTACTGGTACTGCTAGTATTGGTACTGTCTTTTTTAGTCGTAAGATGTTGGGATTATATATCTGTTGGTTGGATGCTGCCAAAGAAATAGGTGTTGGACTGCCCCCATCCGTGGATCTCTGTCTTGGCTTGAAACTATGTTTTTTATTTCGAAAAAAATCAATCGTGCCCACTGTAAACCGCCCTAATTGTTAGACATCTTTAATCCCTCAGCCACCGAAAGCTTCTACGACCTTCCTTCGACTCTATCGCGCATTAGTGCTTCAGAAGTTCAGGCTTGTTGCATCGGTTCGTGGAGGACTCTATTCGTACTTTTGATCCTCACTTAGATTAAATGCAATATCGATCGGTGGAGGTGGAGCGACAATTACTCGATGGTTAGGTGAAGACAGAGCTACAATTTGCCGATTCGAAGGCATTCATGGATCAGCAATTTTTTCGCCAACACTGCTTAATTAGATTGCTTTGAGCTGTTATTTCTTACGTTGACCCCTTCATCCTCTGATCCACCGGATTTGCCACATCAAAAAGAACCATTGGATGTTATGCTCCCCAATTCTTTTTGAACTCTAGTCAAGCTCGTTCGTTTGTAGACGACTATGCCTTCCGCATCATCAGAATGTCCACCATGCGTGCGCTTGGCGTCGCTAACAACTTCGTAGTTTATTGTTTACTCTTCGATTTCTATAAATTTTTTGCATTTTTTTCTGTCACAACTGCCCCAACACCATGCCCCGTTCACTACCGTTATCAACACAACCCGCCAACAACATAAACTTGAATTGGGTTAGTTCAATTAAAAAACCCAATATATTAAGGAATCATAATCAGAGAGGAGTAGGAAATGAAGAGCATCTTACCCTTGGTTTAGTCACAATTAGGGCCTTAGTCAGCTCACCCAAACTCAACATCTCCGTGGTTGGCTTGCTGCAACTACCTCATCCTCTACTCATTGAGGTGCTTACTGCACTGCAATTCCATGTGCAGTAGAGGAAGGCAATTGCACCGGCGTGAAGAGCATAATGACAGTGGTTGTTTTGGGAAGAAGAAGGGATAGAATTCGGGAAAGGAGTAGTGATTGCATGGTCACAAAATCTCTTGCTTGTGGTGGGTGCCACAATTTCTAACCCAATATCCAAGGATATCATTTTGCAGCTAGTAGAGAAGTACATGAACTTTTTTATTTTTTCTTACTGTTACTTTTCTGTTAACTACTAAGTTTTAGTGTAGTTAGAAAGGGAGAATGCTCGAGCAATTTTAGTATTTCTTTCCTTGCAGAAAGGGAGAATGCTAGTATTTCTTTCCTTGCAGAATTTTGTTTGACCTTGATGCTCGAGCAATTTTAGTAAATGGTGTAGTTAGAAAGGGAGAATGCTTAATTTCACCTCTCGCTCTTGAGATACTGCTGCGATTTACTTTCCCTACCTGATCAGCTAGAGTGAAGGTACGTATTGTCTATGATTGTGACAATTTGTACTTGTATGGATTTAGTGTTCTTAATTTTTCCAATGTGACCTTGGCTTTCACACTAGCTACTAAGAGGTTTGAGGGTGTGCATTCCACCCAAAAAGCGGTGGCTGCGCTACAGGAAGCAAAGCCACGAAACGAGTAACTTTAAATAGTTTACCATTTACATTTTGTTGTAATGTCCTGATGTATTTTGGACAAAGATATAATCCTTTAAGTTAGGTTGATATACGAATTCCTGAGTTATCCAAGGTAGCAACTCGTATTCCCATCTAGTGTTTTATGCAAAATGTTGATTGCTACAAGTAGTGGATAAGTTGTTTTTTGTTTAACTATTTGCATCCTAATAGAGATTCTTATCATCTTTTTAGGCCACTTATGAGGTTGTGTCTTGATAGTGTGAACACCCTAAATTTGACCCATTAATATTCTATTGATTTGAATTATGAATCTATTTTTGACTATCGATTAATGAGAAGACTTAATCCCGAGTTTGGGTATTTTTGTAATTTAACTTAGTGCAATATTAATATTTTTTTATTTTTGAATTTTTAATGTATTTGATTCGAAATTATTGAGATGATTTAATTCTAAGTTAAATGTATTTAAAGGTTTAATTGTAATAAAATATGAGAGATGATTTTTGGCTTAAAATAATTTAAGAGCCTGAACCAATTAAATATGGATCCTCCAGCATTTTTTGGCCCCACCAAAACACTGGACTTAGCGGCTAATTTACTCTGAATTTTTGTCTAAAATTTGGATTAAATTATTAGCTTAAATGTTTTTGGTGTTTTATGGTAATTATAGTGGAGTGGAAAGAAAGTAATGAAATTAGGAATAGAGTGAGGGTAGGCTACAAGTTAGGAGTGTTTCTGGAGCTTAAAACAGGTTAAAAACCATTTAGGAAGGGCGTGGGAATCAAGTTGGACCAGAATAATGAGGATCAAAATCGAAAAGGAAAGAACTATTTTGGAAACAGGTGTCGGCAGACATGGCGACAATGAGTGCCAGCACTTGGCGGGTTTTGAGAGAGGACCGCCAGCACCTGGCGATCGCCGCGACATGACCGTTGGCGTTTAGCGTACATCTCTCCCGGTTTTGGCAGTTTTCCGGATTTTTCCTATTTTCTTTATTTTGGGTATCTACCGTTGGATTTTAGGGTTCAATACTGACCCTTAGATCAACACCACGTCCAGACCCCCTGAACACTATAAATAGGACCCTCCATTCACCCTCATTCAGACACAATTTCTCTCTTCTCCCTCTATATCAACATAAGCTAGGTGCTTGGAATAATTCTCTAATTCCAAGCTTAGGAACCCTTCTAAGAGTTGAAATTCTAGAGGAACTTTGGAGAGGAGTAGTAGCAATGCAGCAGCGAGAGGAGAGCAAGAGAAGAGGAAGGAGGAGAATTGGAGCAAGCTTGTGGAGAAGAAGAGGAGGAACCCGAGTAGAGAGTTCCTGTGCGGGCAGTTCTGGAAGAATCATCATATCTGTAGCTGTAGGAGACGGATTGCTGCATTCGTGGAGTCCCTAGAAAGCTAAGTAGTATCTCTACAATTTTACTGTTGACACCAGAGACCAGTTCGGCCTTTTTCCACACCGAATTCCTTGGTGATATTCTGCCAAAATTCTGCTTAGAAGTGGTAAGCAAGTATGAGCAAGAGGAGGGCTTCAAGAGGTAATCCGTTCTAATTTTTTGGAGTGATATGACGTGATGATGCTTGTGATGTGATTGTATGTGATGAATGTTAAGAACTATGTGAGCTTTGAACCCATTACCAGGGGGTCCGTAGGCAGTTTCTAGTGGTGGAAATGCAAGCTCAGTCTTTATTTATTTTCTGTTTTGTCTTCGTTTTGTTTTCTTGTTATTTGTTTGGTTGTGCATGGCATATGCTGATCTTTAATTGCACATGATCTCGGGCCATTATGGATGGGTGCCTCACACCTTCCCATCCGTGACGAACCCCCTGGTTCACATCTTTGGTTCGCTTATCGGTTGGCTAAGGAAAATTTTCTCCGAATTTTTCCCTATAATAAAATTCGGGTGGGGACTCCAAAGATGTGGATGATGGTTAAGAAGAAGGTGGTGGCTAAGCCCAACGAATTTTGGGTCGGGTACTCACAGTTGGCGACTCCGCTGGGAACATAGAGGCTTTAAGAGATTATGTGCAATTATTGATTGATAAATCTGTTTTGTTTGTCATGTACGTGCCTTGCATTCACGTATTATGTTGTGAAGCTTCCTCCAAAAGAGGGTGAGGGGATCCTGGTCCAGTACATACCGTCCTACGGGGTTATCGGCCACAACGAACCCATTTCTTGCTGTTTAGCAATGACAGGGGTTAATAGGCCAGTGACCTCACGCGACGTCGTATGTCACATATGAGTAGGCCAGGCTGTCCCTTAGCGACCGTCTTTCGGCCCCCAACCAGCAGCATACACTGAGCATTTTATGCATAATAAGTCAATATGTGGTACATGTGTTTTGTGCAATTTTTTGTTGTGGATTTTAGTGCTTTTTGTTTTGATAAAGCCTAAACCCAAAAAAAAAATTAGAAAAGAGAATAACCAAAAAAAAAAAATTCGTCGTGCCAGCTCTGCACTGGGTGTAGTATTGTGTTGTGTGAATCGACGAGTTTAGTGAATGCACTCTAGGGATGTAAGTCTATAAATGATGATTTTTGGTGTTGTTTTCCTAGGCATCAGTCTACTTTCATGTTGGAATCCATAATTGCATATATTGCATCACATGTTTTCAAAGAAAAAATTGGAGCTGAGGTGTGTTGGTTTAAGAAGAATTTTCTTCTTCTTGACTTAGATCTTTAAAGAACAAGGGGAAACTTGCTTTTGAAAAGAAGGAAGAGAAAAATTTTTTTTGAAAATAATTTGCGAGTATATCCCGCCACGTTTTCCTAACATGATTTAAAATAAAACGAAGCTCAAGTCTAGGACCCCCGATGACAGTAAACCTCATTCTTAGGACAGCATGGGTAAGAAGCATTAGATTGTAAAGGCGTTGATGGAGATTGTGAAAGCTTTTGAGGGTGAAGCCCCTAAGAGTAGAGATAAGTAAGGTACGGAGAAACTTAGCCATGAGGAAGAGATGTCCCAATGGAGTCAACCGCTTGATGGAGCATAATTCCACTTGAACACTTTGAGTGATAGACAACGATTACGAATATTGAAGGAGAGGATGCACAACCTAGAACGGATGGTGAAGATGCTATATGGGAGCATGAACGTACCCGAGGCTGGCAAGCAATGTGCTAAAGGGGAAGCATGATAACACGAAGTTTTGCATCAATGGGAGAACTGCCAAGAAGCCGATGAAGGAAGGATTTTTAGACTTTGAAGATAAGTGGATTAAAGACTTGAAGCAGAACTCAAGCAAGAAACTGAGATGCCAAACAATGAGTACACCAAAAAGGCCACACAAATAGGGAGAGGTACCAGCATTTGCGAAAGAAGAAGAGATGGCCGCAGATGAGGCACTGAAAAATAGTTTACATCCGATAGCAATTTTTTTAAATCCTGACGGTAAGACCATGGCACCAATTGAAGAGAGTGCACGATATATCGAGGACCTAAGGTAGAAGATGAGCACCTTGGAAGACGAGATGAGACAAGATATTGAGAGGCAAAGCATCAGAAGTGATTGTTCTTAGGAGGCAAGGATAGAGGTTTGGAAATGGCCTCATGAGAAAGTGAATGAGTGATCAAATAAGCCTGAGAAGTGAATCACTAACTTGCCATAGAAGTCGAGAGAAACGAATGCATCAAAATTAAATTCAAGTGACTGACCTGCATCGGCAAAGATGCCTAGTCCAGCCACGGGTGGGGGAGCTTACTCTGGATGATGAATGACTAGTTTAGCAGTGTTATTGATGGGGGAATGGCATGAATAGGAATGGGAGGGGATCATGAATTTGAGTTTAAAGACAAATAGGGCGATGATTTAAGCATTTGAATAAGTGTATTTTTGCTATGATCAAGAATAAAAGAATCTTTGTTTCCTAATTTATGTGTGCATGTGCGTTGAATTTATCAAACTTCATGAAAGTCCATTGACCCAGCCCGGGAACTTTTCAAACGAACTACGAAGGCCTGATTTTGTGGGTGTAACCCAAAGCCAATCCCTCCTGACCCACTAACATGTAGCCGCACCAACCTTCAGGCACACAATTGACTTGGCCTTTGAACACTTGACCAACCAAACCTCCACTTTGAGCATTTGTCTAGAGAATTGACTTTCAAAAAAAGCCCTATCAAATGCATATGATAAAAAAAAGTCACACTCCTCAAAAGAAAAGATAGGAAAAACTCGAGGAAAAGTGATCTCTAAGTTGGATCATTACTTATAAAGGACAAGTGCTGCCTTTAGCCTCAAACGCAATCCTACCAAACACAGCCATCCACAAGACATTTTCACGAAAAACACTTCAAACCTAAACACTACATTCACATATACGTAGGTAACCTAGAAACGGACCCAGTCTATTTGGTTTCTAGGTTGGTTTAATGGACAAGATTGGAGTTCATGATTCATATGCCACGAGGGTATTCAAATGCTAATCGAGGTATTGTCACTTTTCTCAAAAAGGAAGTATTTGGACAAAAATGAGATCATTCCATGGTTCAGTTGATGCACCTAATATAGGTTGAGCTGATTCTCTTTCTTGGTGGACCAGAATGACAATTGCTGCAATTTGCAGTAGAATGATTTGAACTTTTTCGGTTTTTGAATATGGATTTGATTGGTGGTTTACTTGTTTCTCTAGGTGGAATGGTTTGACGGTCAGCCAGGACTTCTCGATTTTTGCGGTTGTATGGATATGATGGGTGACTAACTTGTTTCTCTCGGCGAAATGGTTTGACAGCCAGACGGGTTTCCATAGCTTAAAGTGTTTTGATGAATTTGATAAAAGATCGCCTCACTCCTCTCGCCAGTTCTTTAGTCCTCTAATGGTACTCCAAATGAGCCTTGCTTAAGCAACCTCAGATTTGTCTCCTCAAATAAATTCACCTAGCAATCGGTCAGCATACTCCCCCAATGATGGTCTCTCGCACTCTAAATGACTCTTTGATTCATCATCTATCCTTCCTTTAAGTCGATAGTCTACCTCTCCAACAGTCATCCGAGTATGTCCGGCCCGAGTGCTCACCATCTTCCCTAACCTTAGTGATCCCAGTGTATGTGGCCGTTGTTCTCACATGTAAAAGAAAAAAAATGAAAAAAAAAGAAGAAGAAAGAAAAAAGAGAGTCCGCTAGGTTGAAAACCCAAAAGGGCGGCCTAGGCAAAAGTTAGGACAAGCCTGCTAGGTTGAAAACCCGAGAGGGCAGCCTAGGAAAGAGTTAGGGCCTGAATGAGAATGGGGATAGTAGCCAAAGAGGCATCAACAACACTACATCACACCGCTCCTCATAGCAAATATTGCTCATTGAAAATAAGATCATTCAGTTGGACATGCACCCATTTCTGAAAGGAGATCCACTCATCCACTGATTCTTCTTTGCGAGAGGATCTGTCCTCCTCTAAACCTTTCAACAAGAAATGCTCACCCCTTGGGTCCTAGATAGAAGTAGATAAGTTCATATTGGTCGGGATTCCTTCTCTTTAGAGATTTTGTGTTTTTGATAGGGTGACTCGCCTTTGTTTCATTACTTGACTTCTGCCATGGCTTAGATAATTTTCAAAATTCATGCATCATGTTAGGGGAACTTTGTACACCACGAAGAGAGCACTTGCATTCATAAAAGAAAAAGAACAAAAATAATAAGCATCATGTAGAACTAGAAAACACTTGCATCATGTACATTTGCATAAAGAGAAAAGTGAGTGAGAGAGAAAGAGGAGGAGAGGATGAGAATGGAAAAGGTAGAGTGAGAAGAAAATTAGGAAAGAGATAAGATGAGAGAAAAGAGTGAAGGAGTGGAAAAAGAAGAGCGAGAAGAGAATAGAGAGAAGAGGAAAAGCAGAAAGAAAATAAATGAAGAGGGGAGTTGGAGAAGAAAGGGAGAGAGAGAACAAACATGTCATGGCACTGCATGTAGAAACTAGGGGCATCCCTACGGAATGATAGGACGACACATATAGACATGCTTATGCATCACTCAGACATAGGACGTGGATTCCTTAGATAAGGTAGATTTCATTGAAAACAAGTTTTTAATGAAAGTATTGACATCAGAAATTCATTGTCTTGTGTAGACTTAGATATCCTAGAGATGTTAGCCGGAGGGCTATGGCATCCCCAAATCTTATAGACAATGTTGATTGTAGATCAACGGGCATGCCGTGCCCATATCTAAGAATCAGATTCTAGCCATAAACAAGGGGCAGGTCATGCCTCAATTTTTGACTGGTCAAATTTGACATCACACAGTAAAGGCATAGTTGCCATAAGTCTTCCCCACGCCTTGGGCATTCGAGAAGATGTAAGCCCCAAGTTTTGTTGATGAGTTGAGAGAATTGATGCAAGAGGCACGACAAGCGCACTTTTGAAACAAGAAGCATGTGACCCCAATTGTTAGTCGATTTTCTAGGGCATGCTACCCCACGTTTTGAGTTGAGTTTTTTCGAGGCATGCTACTCCTTTTGGGATTTAATTTTTTGGGGCATGTTACCCCAAGATTTGGCTTTATCTTTTGGGGCATGCTACCCCGCGTGTTAAGTTTTATCGGGCATCCTACCCCATGTGTATGATTTGTTTTTCTAGGGAATACTACCTGTCACTCCCCGTCTTAACGTGACCGGCCAGGTGCCTTGTACATTACTAAGCATGTCACAGGGCACCCAAAGGCCTACGTCAAATGTTGGGCAGAAGTTAGCCCGACGGGCACCTAACCCAAACCGCAGCAAAACATCCACACTTAGCATCATATGATAAGGTACAGAATTAACCATACAACAACCACACTATATTATACATCAGGTCTGTACATTAAGCGGGGCACTAGGTGAGTTGTTTCAGCCAATTATTCTCAAATTACAAGTAGTTTTGGCCAAGTACCCATCAACTAACAAAGCACGCCTCTCAGGCCTTCCCTCACCAAGCTAATCAGCTCCTTGCCCTGAAACAAAGGGGTGGAAAGAGGGGGGTGAGTCCACTGACTCAATAAGCCGGTGATCACACAAGTAACAGCAACGACACACACAAGCAGCCATAACACCCAACAGCTAAACATCAATGCACCGTGATCAGCCCACGGGTAAGCTATCGTGATGATGTACTAAGCCTACCTGAATGGTCTGGTAGCCCTGCCAACAATGTTACTCCTTAGCCCACAGCCACGGGAAGTGCTCGTGACTTGCTACCAAACCAGACACGGCGCCTAGCACAACACCACCATCATCTCATATAACCAGGCAGCCCAGGGGCACTGCGTGGTTCACCATCAATACCATCTTATGCATGTGTCATGATGCATATGTAATGCATGAAATGCACAGCCCGAATAATCGGACTCGTCAACAAGCCAAGGCATATCATCTTACATCAATTTGCACCATTGGTGCCATCAATAAGCATATTGGAGCTATTAATCAGCAAGCAAGCATCATCAACCATCACATATGTGACAACCAAACTTACACAGATTTAGGCCTCTCTAGGCCCTTCACCTTCTCTTGGTGCTCCTTGGGTTTTAGCACCTGCCATACATGAGTAAACATCAACATATGGCTTAACAACACAAGCACTAAGTAAAAACTCATACAAGTCAGCCTACACACCAACTGGCTAGGTTAGGCTATTAGGTTAGAAGGACCAATTGACCACCCAGCAGGGCGATTTTGCGCACCAGGCGCACTAATTGCCCCCCCTGCGGGTCAATCATGCCCCAACTTCGCCAACCAACACCCCCAACCCAACATACTATCCTTCCTCAAGCCAACACCCAACAACAAAATCACAAAATCGAATTGGTGCACTGTCCAAGTAACCAGCACACCTAGCAAGTCAATTGATACCAAAATCTATAAGAATTCCAACTCAAACCACTTACCCCCTTTCCTTGTATGCTTACTGCTTAGGGTGAACTTGGAGAATGGCTGGATGTTCTCTCTTCTGTGCCTAGCACGAATCTGGGCAGAATGAGGCTTGAGGTGCTTGCTTGGGCAGATATGGTTGAGGCAAGCAGGTGACTGAGCAGCCACTTGCTGCCTCTTGCTCCTGGTTCTGCCACCTTGCCCAAGTAGCTCACCACCTCCTCCTTACTTGCCACCAGCAGCTACCACCTCCAGCTTATGTTCCCAACCAACAGGACTCAGCCATCTCACCCAAGGTTTAGCCTTAACTAATCCCCGATTAGTTCTCCCTAAGCACTCACTAACCGATGATTAAAACTAATCATCCGTTAATTAATTCATCCGGGTCAGATGCTAGTCAACCAAAGCCAATTGCTAGCCTACTCAGTCAATTGCTGGCCAATTGCACCAGCTCCTATCCCAGCACCATTCCTCATCAAGTAAAACACATAGTGCATCAATTACACGGGTTGTCACATCATCTCCCCCTTATTTAAAATTCGTCCTCGAATTTACCTGAAAATAGATGTGGATATTTGTTCAGCATTTCTTTCTCAGACTCCCAAGTAACCTCTTGTCCGGTGGCATCTTCCCACAAAACTTTCACAAAGGCAATCTCTTTGTTACGAAGTTTGCGCATTTCCCTGTTTATTATTTCTACTGGCTGCGCTTTGTAAGTGAGTTCCTCCCCCAGCTGAATCTCTTGCGGTGCCAAGACATGTGAGGGATCAGGCAAATACTTCCTTAGCAATGATACATGAAACACCGGGTGAATATGCGACAAATTTGGTGGCAGTGCAAGATGGTACGCCACTGGCCCGACTTTTTCAAGTACTTCGAATGGACCCAGAAATCGAGGGCTTAGTTTACCTTTCCTTCCAAACCGTAGTACCCCTTTTGTAGGCGATACCTTGAGAAATACCATGTCCCCAACTGAAAATTCCAACTCCCGTCTCCTATTGTCTGCGTAGGACTTCTGCCTACTTTGGGCAGCAGCAAGGTTCTCTCGCGCCACCCTTACTTTTTCGGCCGTTTCCTCAACAATTTCAGGCCCTAGTAATTTTCTGACCCCCACTTCATTCCAACATATTGGAGTTCTACACCTGCGCCCATACAGTAGTTCATATGGGGCCATACCAATGCTTGATTGGTAACTATTGTTGTAGGCAAATTCAATCAACGACAAGTATTTATTCCAACCATCCCTGTAACTTAGCACACAAGCTCGCAGCATGTCTTCCAGGATTTGTATCACCCGTTCACTTTGCCCATCCGTTTGAGGGTGGAAAGCAGTACTCAAATCAAGTTGAGTCCCCATAGCATTTTGGAAGCTTCGCCAAAATCTTGATGTAAATTGAGGGCCTCGATCAGATACTATTGAAACGGGTACACCATGTAGCCTCACAATTTCATCAACATACACCTGTGCCAGCTTCGCAAAATTATAAGTAGTCTTTACCGGAAGAAAATGGGCAGACTTGGTTAATCGATCAACAATCACCCAAATAGAATCAAACCCACCTGCCGTTCGCGGTAATCCACTAACAAAATCCATGGTGATTCTTTCCCACTTCCATTCTGGAACTGATAAGGGCTGAAGCAACCCCGGTGGTTTTTTATGCTCACCCTTCACTTGTTGGCATACCAAACATTTAGCAACATATTCTGCCACATCCCGCTTCATGTTATTCCACCAATAATGTGTTTTCAAATCGTGATACATTTTGGTGGATCCTGGATGTAAGGTGTATCGGGTTTGATGTGCTTCTTTTAAAAGTTTGCTACGGAGATCCCCGACATCAGGAACATACATTCTTGTACCGAACCTTAATATGCCATCATCAGTAATCACAAACCCAGCTTGTTCCCCTTGTTTCACCTTTTCTTTCCACGATTTAGTTTCAGCATCATTATCTTGAGCTCTTGCAATTTCATCTTTCAATGTGGGACGAACCTGATAGTGAGCTAACAATGCCCCAGACGCGGCCATGGCACAACGCAAGCCTTGGTCCAGCAAATCATGCCAAGCCTTAACTGCGGGTTTCCTAGCCACACTAAGATGTGCCAAGCTACCAACAGATTTTCGACTAAGGGCATCAGCCACAACGTTGGCTTTTCCTGGATGGTATTTAATGGTACAGTCATAATCCTTAAGTAACTCCACCCATCTACGCTGCCTCAAATTCAAATCCCGCTGTTCCATTATGTATTTCAAGCTTTTATGATCCGTGTAAATTTCACAAGGCTCCCCGTACAGGTAATGTCTCCAGATTTTCAATGCAAAGACTACTGCTGCCATCTCCAGGTCATGCACTGGATAATTCTCTTCATTCTTTTTCAATTTTCGAGAGGTATAGGCAATCACCTTGCCATCCTGCATCAAGACACAGCCCAAACCGACTCTTGACGCATCACAGTACACGGTGTACACACCATCTTCTTTGGGTAAAGCAAGTATTGGTGCTGAGGTTAGCCTATGTTTCAGCTCCTGGAAACTAGCCTCACACACTTCAGACCAAACAAATGGTTTCTTTTTTTGAGTCAGTCCACACAATGGTGCAGCAATAGAGGAGAAGCCTTCAACAAACCGACGGTAATATCCCGCCAGCCCAAGGAAACTTCGTACCTCCGTCACATTGGTCGGCCTCGGCCACTTAACAATTGCCTCCACTTTCTGCGGATCTACCTCAATACCCTCAGCAGATATGACATGACCCAAGAATGAAACTTTTTCCAACCAGAATTCACATTTTGAAAACTTAGCATATAGTTTTTCTTTCCGTAGGATTTGCAATACAATTCTTAAATGCTCTGCATGCCCCTCTTTCGTCTTTGAATAAATCAGCACATCATCAATGAACACAATCACAAATTTGTCAAGGTACTGCTTGAACACTCGGTTCATTAAGTCCATAAAAGCCGCAGGTGCATTAGTAAGTCCAAACGGCATTACTAAAAATTCATAGTGCCCATACCTTGTCCTAAAGGCTGTTGTCCTCACATCCTCTTCCTTAATTCGTAACTGATGATAACCTGATCTCAAGTCAATTTTCGAAAAGTATCTTGCTCCTTGCAACTGATCAAACAAATCATCAATACGAGGCAGCGGGTACTTGTTTCGTATGGTTAGCTTGTTTAATTGCCGATAATCCACACACATTCTCATTGAGCCATCTTTCTTCTTGACAAATAGAACCGGAGCTCCCCACGGGGACACGCTAGGTCTGATAAACCTCTTATCCAATAAATCCTGCAACTGAGTTTTCAATTCCCGCAATTCCGTAGGAGCCATTCGATAAGGTGTAATTGATACGGGTTCTGCCCCCGGCTCAAGCTCAATGCCAAACTCAATTTCTCGTTCTGGTGGTAACCCCGGCAAGTCATCAGGAAAAACATCAACAAATTCTTTAACAACTGGTACTTGATCAATGGAAATTTTCGACTCACCCACACTTTGCACCGACGCCAAATATAAACAATTTGTACGCCGTGCCACCCGTATTGCCTTCACTGCAGAAATTATTCGGGGTTGTGAAGAGACAAACTTTCCTTGGAAGATGAATTCTGCCTCCCCTGAGGGTTGAAACTTCACCAACTTATTTGCACAATCTACCCGTGCGCCATACCGAGAAAGCCAATCCATACCCAAAATTACATCAAAATCAGCCATAGGTAACAACAGCAAATCAGCTGGCAAATGGTGTTCCATCACACAGATATCGGACTCCCGATATACCTTGTCCACATAGACCCGCTCATCAAGTGGGGTATACACGGCCAATGGGCTACCCAAGTCACTAGGTACATCCTTAAAGTACTTTGCAAAATGAATGTTTACAAAGGAGTGAGTACATCCCGTGTCAATTAAACATAGTGCAGGACACAATTTAACTTTCAAGATACCTGTCACAACTGTGTTGGAGGCTCCAGCATCCTCATGGGTCAAGCAAAATACTCGTGCCTGTCCCTGCCCCGGTTGGTAGCTGCTACCCCTACCAAAGGCTCCACGGGTAGTACCTCCTCTGCCGCGGACAGAGGATTGGCTATCAGCCCGCGGTGGCCTAGGTGGTGGAGAAGCCACACTGGACGCCATTGATGGTTGCCCAACAGAACACTCCCGAGCTCTATGCCCTGGCTGTCCACACGAATAACATATATTCTGCCCTACGGGGCATTCCCGAGACATATGACCAAACTGACCACACATAAAACATACAGAGTTAGACTTCATCTCCACACTTTGTGCACCCCTGTTCTGACTGATTATAGGTCTCGTCGAGCTCCCACCAAAGCTTGAGGCACCATAACTAGAATTGCCTCTGAAACGGGCCCTTGGTATGTTTACCCACAATCCTGTTTTCCCACGTCCTCGGAATTGGCCACCACCAGCAGAAAAACTTGGTTGGCCTTGGGTATTGTCATGCCTTGTTCTCTTGGCACTTGCCTCAGCTCTTTCTGCTTGGGTCTTTATCTCAATTGCCCGAGCTTTGTCTACTGCTTCAGCATAAGAGCTAAATGGTATAGCCACTAAAGAGTTATAAATATAACCCTTCAGTCCTCCAATGAACCTTTTGATCTTCCTCCGCTGATCTGGAATCAAATGCAAGGCATACTTAGACAGATTTGTGAACTTTGTGTTATATTCACTCACTGACATCTCCCCTTGCTTCAGCAATTCAAACTCGGCTGCCTTTTGATCCCTAACACTTTCGGGCAGAAATCGTTCAAGAAACATGTCACAAAATTCAGTCCAAGTCCACGGTGCAACATTAGGCACTCTCTCCCTCCTTTTAGATTCATACCAATCATTGGCCTCATCTCCCTTCAACCGAAAAGCAGCAAGAGCAACAGCTCGATGGTCAGTGCATTCCATCACTTGGCAACACTTCCACACCTCATCCAAAAATCGTTGTGGATCTTCATTTTCAGCACCAGAAAATGTTGGTGGGTCAAGTTTCACAAATGTCACCAAGTCAGTTTCTACTTTATGTTCCCGCTGTACTGGTTCCTCCCTTCTTTTTCGATCATCAGCCATCGCCACAGCAATAGTTTCAACTGCTTTATTAACTCCATGTAAACCAGCCTTCAACACCTCCAATGGCATCTCTTGCGATGCATCTGAGTATTCTTCTTCGTTGGGCAACTCATCACTAGCAACCCCGGGGACATAAGTCTCATCTGCCTCATCCTCCGCATCATGTACGGATTGCTCATCTTGAGCAACAACACCCGCAAGTACCTCCTTTCCCATCCTTCGCTTTGATGGCTTACCTGCACCCAAGTACAAGGAACCAACAAACATAGTTAGCTCTCACCATCCCACGGTTACTAATGATGGGTATTAGCCTTTAGCAGCTTTTTAACCTAAGCCCCTTCATATTACATATAACCATGCTCCGCTACCAAAACTGTCACGCCCCGTCTTAACGTGACCGGCCAGGTGCCTTGTACATTACTAAGCATGTCACAGGGCACCCAAAGGCCTACGTCAAATGTTGGGCAGAAGTTAGCCCGACGGGCACCTAACCCAAACCGCAGCAAAACATCCACACTTAGCATCATATGATAAGGTACAAAATTAACCACACAACAACCACACTATATTATACATCAGGTCTGTACATTAAGCGGGGCACTAAGTGAGTTGTTTCAGCCAATTATTCTCAAGTGCCTTGTACATTACTAAGCATGTCACAGGGCACCCAAAGGCCTACGTCAAATGTTGGGCAGAAGTTAGCCCGACGGGCACCTAACCCAAACCGCAGCAAAACATCCACACTTAGCATCATATGATAAGGTACAAAATTAACCACACAACAACCACACTATATTATACATCAGGTCTGTACATTAAGCGGGGCACTAGGTGAGTTGTTTCAGCCAATTATTCTCAAATTACAAGTAGTTTTGGCCAAGTACCCATCAACTAACAAAGCACGCCTCTCAGGCCTTCCCTCACCAAGCTAATCAGCTCCTTTCCCTGAAACAAAGGGGTGGAAAGAGGGGGGGTGAGTCCACTGACTCAATAAGCCGGTGATCTCACAAGTAACAGCAACGACACACACAAGCAGCCATAACACCCAACAGCTAAACATCAATGCACCGTGATCAGCCCACGGGTAAGCTATCGTGATGATGCACTAAGCCTACCTGAATGGTCTGGTAGCCTTGCCAACAATGTTACTCCTTAGCCCACAGCCACGGGAAGTGCTCGTGACTTGCTACCAAACCAGACACGGCGCCTAGCACAAAACCACCATCATCTCATATAACTAGGCAGCCCAGGGGCACTGCGAGGTTCATCATCAATACCATCTTATGCAAGAATCATGATGCATATGTAATGCATGAAATGCACAGCCCGAATATCGGACTCGTCAACAAGCCAAGGCATATCATCTTACATCAAAATTGCACCATTGGTGCCATCAATAAGCATATTGGAGCTATTAATCAGCAAGCAAGCATCATCAACCATCACGTATGTGACAACCAAACTTACACAGATTTAGGCCTCTCTAGGCCTTTCACCTTCTCTTGGTGCTCCTTGGGTTTTAGCACCTGCCATACATGAGTAAACATCAACATATGGCTTAACAACACAAGCACTAAGTAAAAACTTATACAAGTTAGCCTACACACCAACTGGCTAGGTTAGGCTATTAGGTTAGAAGGACCAATTGACCACCCAGCAGGGCGATTTTGCGCACCAGGCGCACTAATTGGCCCCCCCTGCGGGTCAATCATGCCCCAACTTCGCCAACCAACACCTCCAACCCAACATACTATCCTTCCTCAAGCCAACACCCAACAACAAAATCACAAAATCGAATTGGTGCACTGTCCAAGTAACCAGCACACTTAGCAAGTCAATTGATACCAAAATCTATAAGAATTCCAACTCAAACCACTTACCCCCCTTTCCTTGTGTGCCTACTGCTTAGGGTGAACTTGGAGAATGGTTGGATGTCCTCTCTTCTGTGCCTATCACGAATCTGGGCAGAATGAGGCTTGAGGTGCTTGCTTGGGCAGATATGGCTGAGGCAAGCAGGTGACTGAGCAGCCACTTGCTACCTCTTGCTCCTGGTTCTGCCACCTTGCCCAAGTAGCTCACCACCTCCTCTTTACTTGCCACCAGCAGCTACCACCTCCAGCTTATATTCCCAACCAACAGGACTCAGCCATCTCACCCAAGGTTTAGCCTTAACTAATCCCCGATTAGTTCTCCCTAAGCTCTCACTAACCGATGATTAAAACTAATCATTCGTTAATTAATTCATCCGGGTCAGATGCTAGTCAACCAAAGCCAATTGCTAGCCTACTCAGTCAATTGCTGGCCAATTGCACCAGCTCCTATCCCAGCACCATTCCTCATCAAGTAAAACACATAGTGCATCAATTACACGGGTTGTCACACTACCCTACTTCTGTGAGTTGATTTTTCGAGGGATTCTACCCCATGTTTTGAGTCAAAATTTTATGGGGCATGCTACCCCGATCGTGTATCTATTTCCCAGGGCATGCTACACCTTGTATGTGCTTTGTTTTCCTGGGGCATGCTACCCCGCTATGCGATATGTTTGTTTTTCGGGGCATACTACCCCTTGTATTCATTTTCCCGGGGCATGCTACCCCAAATGTCAATGAGACTCACTTGGGGCATGGTACCCCATTCCGAATCAATCCACGGTGCATGCTACCCTATTCTAGATGAATTCCCAGGGTATGAAACCCCGTTGTTGGAGATGACTTTTTTTGGGGCATGCTACCTCGAGGGATATGTAATGCCCCGTGATTTTGTTGACGGCTGATGAGAAGGCATGTGATACCATGGGAGGGATGAGATGATTCCCACAACCAAGAGAAACACCGAGTTCCCCAGGAAGGACGATAAAATCTCTAGAAAGTAGGTAACCCCGAAATCACCCCATGAGAGGAAATATATCCCTAGTCGAGGATTCTTTATTGACAACCTAAACCCGATTTCTCTAGGGAGGACGATAAAATACCTAGTAAGTAGGTAACCCCGAAATCACCACCATGGGAGGAGACATAACCCTAGTTGACTGAGTGGATTCTTTATTGACGACCTAGTAGATGAGATGATTCTATCACAAATCGAGTCCCCTAAGGAGGACGATAAATCCTTTAAAACCCGGAATGAGATGATTCCCGACCCATGGCACATATGTCGACATCAGCATTGGCACCTACTCCATCAAATTTGGACGTTCTTATTTTCGTTGGTTTGTCTTTAGTTCCTAAAGATTCACCAACGAGGGACATCTGTGAAAACCCCAAATCTGACCCACTAATATTCTATTGATTTAAATTATGAATATGTTATTGACTATGGATTAATGAGATGATTTAATCCCGAGTTTGGGTATTTTCATAATTTAACTTAGTGGAATAATAATATTTTTGAATTTTTGAATTTTTAATGTATTTGATTCGGAATTATTGAGAAGATTTAATTCTGAGTTAAATATATTCAAAGGTTTAATTATAATAAAAATGGGTATTTAGTTGTTTTATGCCTTTTACTTATTTTGGACACATTTGAGATGATTTTGGCTTTAAAATAATTTAAGAGCCCAAACCAATTAAATATAGATCCTCTAGCAATTTTGGCCCATCAAAACACTGGACTTAGCAGCTTCTTTACTTTGAATTTTCTTCCAAAATTCGTATTAAATTATTACCTTAAGTGTTTTTGGTGTATTATGGTAATTAGAGTGGAGTGGAGAGAAAGTAAAGAAATTAGGAAACGGGTGAGGGTAGGCTCCAAGTTAGGAATGTTTCTGGAGCATAAAACAGGTTAAAAACCGTAAGGAAGAGCGTGGAAATCAAGTCTGACCGGAATAATGAGGATCAAAACCGGAAAGAAAAGAATTACTTTGGAAAGAGGTGCTGACGAACGTGGTGACAGGACCGCCAGCACCTACCAGGCTTCGAGAGAGGACCGCCAGCACCTGGCGGTCGTCGCGACATGACCGCCGATGCTTGGCCGACATCGCTCCCGGTTTTGTCAGTTTTCCAGATTTTTCCTGTTTTCTTCATTCGGGGTATCTACCGTAGGATCTAGGGGTTCAATACTGACCCTTAGATCAACAGCATGTCCAGACCCCCTGAACACTACAAATGGGACCCTTCATTCACCCTCATTCAGACACAATTTCTCTCTTCCCCTCTATTTACACATAACCTAGGTGCTTGGAATAATTCTCTATTTCCAAGCTTAGGAACCCATCTAAGGGTTGAAATTCAGGAGGAATTTCTTGGAAAGCAGTAGTAGAAAGGAAGCAGTTAGAGAAGAGCAAGAGAAGAGGAAGAAGGAGGACAATTGGAGCAAGCTTGTGGAGAAGAAGAGGAGGAACCCGAGTAAAGAGTTGTTGTGCGGGCAGTCCCGGAAGAATCATGATATCTATAGCTGTAGGAGGCAGATTGTTGCGTTCTTAGAGTCCCTAGAAAGCTAAGAAGTAGGTCTACAAGTTCGCTGGTGACACTAGAGACCAGTTTGGCTTCTTTCCACAATGAATTGCTTGTTGAAGTTCTACCCAAATTCTGCTTAGGAGTGGTAAGCAAGTATGAGCAAGAGGAGGGCTTCAAAAGGTAATCCGTTCTAATTTTCTAGAGTGATTGTTGCTGTGACATGATGATTTTTGTGATGTGATTGTATGTGGTGGATGTTAAGAACTACATGAGCTTTGAACCCATTACCAGGGGATACGTAGGCAGTTTCTAGTGGTGGAAATGCAAGCTCAATCTTTATTTATTTTATGTTTTGTCTTCGTTTTGTTTTCCTGTTATTTTTTTGGTTGTGCATGGCATATGTTGATCTTTAATTGCACATGATCTCGCACCAACATGGATGGGTGCCTCACACTTTCCCATCCGTGACAAACCCCTGGGTCCACATCTTTGGTTCTCTTCGGCTGCCTGAAGGAGTCATTGGTTGCTTAAGCAAGGTTTTCCCCGAATTTTGCCCTATAATAAAATTCGGGTGGGGACTCCAAAGATGTGGATGATGGTTAAGAAGAAGGTGGTGGGTAAACCCAATGAATTTTGGGTGGGGTACTCACAGATAGTACCATGGAACGTGAGAATTTTTTTTCCACATTTTGCAAGGACTACAAGAGCATGTGTTTGGTTTTTTTAAAAAAATTTTAAAAGAATACTGTTGTATTAAGTTTTCCTAGATAACTAAATTTTCAAACAACTATTCGATAATTCAAATATAAAAATAACTTCGGTACGCAGTTTACCTATTTAGACAAATAACTAACTTTAAATTTTGTTATTTAAAATTCCACACACTTATGTGATGTGTGTATTCAAAAGTGATTCAAATAACTCAAAGATGAGGGAAAAAAATATTAATATTACCGATGTATCATCAAGGTAAGATTTTGTATTCGAGTATTATTTGCTTCGTTTGGTTATAATTACATAATACAATTCCATTATTTGTTTTAGGGAATCCATATTTATGCTCCCACCTTTAACGTTTGCACTCCCACTGACTCATTTTTGGACATCAAATGACAATATTAACATTCAACCAAAGCGCTAAAAGAAGTTGTTATTTTGTAAACGTTTCAGGTTTTATTTTTTCAGTTTACAGTTATTACCTTTCTATCTTCCTTTTCATCATGCACCACAATATTGCACAGGTTCTTGAATTTTGTTTTACGGTTATTTGTTAGTTAAGTTTTTTTCCTCTATAAAACTAAAAATTAACACGGCATTGAAAGTATTTTTCTTTAACAGTTAAAATTTTTTAATTAATATAATTTAACTAGTTGTTAAATTAAATTTTTTAAACCGATAACACTTCCAATTATATGAAAATTCTTGATGAATTTCTCTTGCTCCCATTCCATTTGTCTTTGATATATTTTGGATAGGTGTTGGCTTCCCTATTCTTTATTTTGAATGAGAAAAAAATTCGATGCAGTGTCCAGATAAAACCAATCATTTGAACCAACCTACTCTTGAATGTCAATTTTGTCATTTAATGATAAAACATCTATTAGTTGAAGTGTCAATATTAATGAGACGAGTGCAATTGTGGGCTTCCTTTGAAAAAATGAGTATTAAAAAGTTAAAGTTTTTTAATATAAGGAATGACACTGTTTCTCATGAAATGTCATCCTTACAAGGTTACATATGTCTATATACTCATATTAGTAATATTGGGAAAGCTACTTTCTGACACTCTACAGTGTCTGGATAAATGTGGTTGTCGATATGTATCTCACACATTCTTGTTAATTAGTTTTTTTGTATATCTATGTATATAATTTATTTTTTCATTCTTGATTTAGCCAGTGGAAGAAAGTCTCACTCAAACCAACGAAGGAGAAGCTACTTAATCAAGTTGAGGTTACTGTTGCAGCTTATTTGTTTAAGAAGACAGATCTAAATGGTATGTGTTAATTGTTTGTTAGTGTTTAATTTCAATTTGAATAAGTCAATAGTTTATTGACACAGAGAAAAGTTAGTGGAATCTTCCTATGCATCTGGAGACTATGAGAAATTTGATTTGCTTAAGTCAGAAGGGGAACTGTTTATTGATGTAAGTATTTATAGATTACTTTGCAAAAAAATAAAATTAAAGCTCTAACCCAAAAGCCTAATTAGTTTTGAATGTGTTTTTTGGCTCTAGATGATCACAGTAATTGAATTATATCCCATTATGGAGAAGTCAAAATGAAAAATTCATCGCCGACAATTTGGTGGTTTTTAGTATGAATCCACACTTAAAATTTATTCAACTCTGTAAATTTCATAGTAGCATTTAATTTTCTAACTAGGTTTGACACAATCCCTTCTCTGGTAATTAGTTTTGGAGTGGAGGTTAAATTTAACACAAAATAATATTGGAAATTTTAAAAATGATTTCATGGGCAAGGTGGAAACTCCAAAAAAGGTACTTACGAAATATGTACAAATAAAGTTACAAGATGTTTTAAGTATGTCCTTAGCTATTTTGAATCAAAAATTTTTGTTGATGCCATTGCAGATTTATGTGCCGATTAATGAACGCATTTAACAATAGTTTTTGCCAGTTGTTGATTTAAAGAAAAAACAACTTGTTTATTTGGACTCCTTCAAGGCAAAAGTAAAACAACGAAGTTGTGTGCTAAAAATAAAGGCTTAGTTAAACAATCCACTGAGATTATTAATTATGATTACTAATTGATAACATTTATTTTTTGCTGAGTTAAGTTAAATAAATAAGATAAATAAGAGCAACATGTAATCTCACAATTCATTATATTTTAAAATGATTGCTTTGATTTTTTCAGGTAGTGTATCTTGAATTGTTACTGTACGATGAATCATTTTACAGTTCCGTTGATACGCAGAAGCAAAGTAATAGTGATTTTGCTCTCTACCATGCAAGACTCAATAGAGAAACTATTCGTATATTAATTACGCTTTATAGTATTTAATATATTAGCATTACAACTTTAAAACTATAAATTATATTTGCATGTCTTTTTAAAGTTCAAATTGATCCCTCTATTATAAAAATGGTTGTGGAGTTTGAGTGATTTATTGGATGATGTAGGTGCGTGGGAATGACTATAGTCTTAAGAAAATGTGTAGAAATAATATTATTTATTTTGCGAAATTTTAGTTGAGAAATTTAATATTTTTCCACTGTGTAGATTGATTGTCGTCATCAGATGAAATTGGCACCGCAATTGATTTTGAGAGAATATATTCCTTTGAGTAAGGAAATCATTAACAAAACACTTGATGGAAAGAAGCGATTGGAAAATGCTCACCGTGGGATGGTGAGAGCAGCTGTCTAATACGAATAGTATGTTTACTATCACAAGTTCAAGCAATAGATGGAAATACTTCAGCCGATTCATGAAATAGTTGTAGCCCGAAATTGGCCTGGGGGAGAAGGGGTAAATTAGCCCGTTTTCAATTAATCACTGATCTTGAATAAGAATTAACCAGCAAGGAATCCACTTAATCAAGAAGAGGTAGAAGATTGGCACACTGGATTTATAGTCGTTTCACACAATTGTAGTAAATCCAATACTCACGGAATCCACCTTGAGATTTCAAACTCTATCAACTCACTTGGTATAGCATACTCTTCTAGCAGGATAACATTGAAATTCTTTTAGAAAGCTAACTCTTAACACATGTTTTTAATAAGTGACACTTATGAAGATTTACAAACTGGTTCTATTTAAGAGTCACTCTTGGGTTTTAGGCAATTTAGAACTGCGCTTAAATATGGTTTCTAGCACGAAAATCAATTTCCCTATGGTCTTGTAAAAAAACGGCTATAACATGGAGCATCGAAATATGACGTGATAAATGCTAAAATGTGAACATTCAAATTCTTCAGTAGTCTTTGTCAAGTTCTAGCATCTTTGATGCCATTGTCCTTAATTATCATTTGACAATTTTTTCTTGAAGAAGAAGGTTGTGCTCACAAGCTAATTTCGTTAGAACCTTGAGAGATGGAAAATTGCAGCTTATTTGAATCAACCTATGTAGCTCCAAAAACAAAGGGTACTAGGTTCCTTCTGACTTATTAGTGAGGGGTTAGCCTTTTCACAAAGATTAAGTAGTTGCAATGACGTCTAACTACCACCATTAAGCATACAAACCTATTCCATTATACACATATCTGGAATAAAACGATATGTAACAAGCTAGACCGGATTAGTTACTTGATGTAGTTTGTTATCATTAAAAGTTGGTTTGATTTAGTAAACCATGTGCAGTTTAAGGGTGTTGCATTTTGACCTAAGGGTATTTATTAACAGATAAGCTTACTGCAAATACATGTTAATTATTACTAGGTCATCATTCTCCCCCTTTTTAATTATGGCAAACTTTACAGAAAAAAATAGAGAATGGAAATGTTTTGTGAAAGCTCCCCCACAATATAAGCACCCCTTAAAAATTTGCTTAGAAACAAAACGAGTCTAGAGCATAACCATTTTTAATAGAACATAACATTAGCACAACATGAATAACACTGTACATAATCAAGACACACAGCCATACATAATAACATGAATAACACAATACATAAGCAAGACACAGCCATATATAGCGATCATCTCTCCTTTTTGGCATCACAAAAAACATAAACGTGACTTCCATCAAAAGACCATAGCCAAGAAGGACACAGAGTTCAGAAACAATAAATATGTGGCTAAAAAAATACAAATAGAAAAAAGGAAAGATAAATGCAAATCAAAGATAATGAGTTGGCCATCAGAATAAATGGGTAGTTACTTAGAGGGTTGATCATCATCTGCTTTCTGGTCAGAGGAAGAGGCGTAAGTAGAGAACACATAGTCATTTTTTGGGTTGAGTTTAGCCACAAGAAGATCCAATTGAGCCTTTTGCAGCTCCACAAGCTTGGACATCATACTTCGAAGCTCAAGCAGTTCTTTCTTTTTTTTTTTTGAGAAATGCAATTCTTTCTTCACAACTGTCATTTCCTCAATTAAGGCTTCAACCCATCCATCTTTGGACGTGCTAGGTTGAACAACATAGAATACCCCATATTTGTTGCGCTTGATGTGCCCCTGAGTCCCGTATACCAAAACTGTGTAAAATGACAGAAGGATATAAAAAATATCAATAGTCATCATCGGGATGCGACAAACCTTAAAACCAAATCTTGCTTATTAAGCCAAAATCAACACCGGCAAAACCCTCCAAAATAAAATAAGAAAAAATTCCAGCATAAAATCATAAACAACGTCTTGATAAACCATGCAGCAGGAGCAAATAATAAATCCAATATAATGAATAAAACATATGTAGTGTCGACCTTATAGATCTGTTCACAAAAGTGAAGACACGGCTACCTGCTCAGAAAGAAGCGTCTGAAACTCGGTGTGGTGAAAGAAATCAAGATGCTACTAGGCATTCGTGGCGATTTATATGTGTCGCCTACTGAATGTACAGAATAGGACAAATACACAGGCAGGCGAAGTCAGGCTCGTAGGGTAAGTAAGTCCACGAGCACTAGTACACACACATACAATCAACATATATCGTATATACACAACAAGTGTATTATGAGTTACCAGATTATGATCTTTCTTATTGTTGTTTAGGACTCTCTACTGTGTGTGCCGGGCGTGGTAGCATTTGGCCAGATCCTCAGGGCATAGACCTTAATATATATACATATATATATATATACATACATATGTAAGTTCCGATAGAAAAATAACCACTAGTAACCAAGTGGCCGACAACTCTAAGAGGGGTGCTCTTCTCAAGGAATACAAAATAATACAATAACCTTGGTGTACACCCGGCAATCCCCAAGTTGCCAACTTTGTGAGGGGTACTCTCACTAATGTACTAATCGAGCGGCATACCCATCTATCCCCTCGTCACCGTCTCTCTGAGTATGTCTCACTACTATTGCAGGACCAAAGGGTACCATCTCCCCTGCTCGGTGCTACTGGTCAACAGCCCCATAGTAAAATTAGTATTATCTAGGATCATTAATTACCAATTATGCATTATGTATCAGGTGATCCTCAAATTGTGTATAGGGGTTGTGTGCCACAACAAGGGTTCTCTAAACCGAGCCTAAGGCTCACAAATATACATGACATCGACACAACAATACATATAATAAGTCATGGCATTATTTGCTCATAAGCAACCAACATGGCAAATAGCACAAATACAAAAAGCCACATAACACAGTCAACAGCATGCAACATACTTGGCAGGCAGCACTATCTCACCAACCAACAAGCATCGCATACAAAAACATGTCTTACAACATCACCTCAGTTATGATGTCGCTTTGCCTGTATAGCCTAGATACTACTGCTCCTGAGGTATGACTCATGCCTTAACATGTAGATACAAATATCATACAAGGCGTACTATACAAAAAGAAGCTTGCATGTTTGTGAAATGTCACCGGTTGTTAAACCCGGACCTATCTAATATATTATGTAGAGTGTTCAGGGTCAAAGGCCAAGGGTTTTGTCTCACTCTAGGTCCATGTCTCCAAAATGCTACAAGCCAAGGATTCACGGGTCCTAAAGCCTAACAATGTCCAATTCCATAGTCAGGCCTAAAGCCCATATCATTGAAACCCACTATTAAACCCGATTATGTCCATGGGCTTAAAGCCCATTTCCTTTAAAGGTGGGTACGTTTGCACTCCATTAGTTCTAGAGGCTATAATTACAATGTCACTCACACCTGAAGCACAAGTGACTCGACAATTTGCCTGTCAATAAGTTTTTTTTGCAAAGAAAATATGAACAGCCATCAATGTTTATCGTTGCTAGATAATTACATCCCCATTTATGTCAGAAAAGAATGGGAGAACATCCGCATTCTTCCCCTCCTAGCTAACTATGCATAATGTTTGGTCTATTTTCAGACTGCAATGGTAAAGAAATAGTAAGATTACATTTGATGCTGCTTATCCTTTAGGAATTTATACACTTGAGGTTGTAACTTGGAATGACAGTAGCATAAGTTTTCAGGCCTAGAGATTTGTCCCACTCAAATCGAATCGATTCTCTCTTCTATTTATAAGCCACCAGACTTGTCCTCAGCTAATTTATTATTTACCTCAACTGCATTTCTCTTCTTTCTATAGAAAACAATTGTCTTCAAAGCTTGCATGCATCACAAATGGCTAGGTTGCTGTCACATCACCCCCTAAAGGATCAACCCTATCAGCCTCCAGATAAATTGGTTTCATCATTTTTATAAGTCCAATCCAAGTGAGCAATACATGCATGTGTAAGAGGTGTAATAATGGAGGGCAAAGGGGCCATGGCCCCATAACTGTGTTTTAGCTGCTTTTTTGTAGTACAATAGCAAGGTAAAAAATGATGGCTTAGTGGGAAATTTGTGGTATGGTCCCTTTAGATCATAGGTTCGATATTCAACATAACAATTTTTTTTCTTGCATTTTCTAACATTAGGAACGAGGAGAATTTTATGTGTCTTGACATGGGAAACGAACCACTACTGAAAAGTTTGACATGTGAAGAGGCATTAAGCCCTAGTCCTCTCTATTTCTGTGCTGCCCGTTCGGCTTTCATACCTTCACTTTGGTTTTTTCCTTTCTTTTTTCTGTTGAAACACTTTCCTTGTTGTGCTTGTTCTCTCCACAATCCCCTTCCTTCTCTTCCTCGTCGCTCTTAAACTGTTAAGAAAAAATCACTCCACAAAAAAAAAAAAGCTAGAGAGTGGGTGGAGAAAGAGAAAAGTGAAACCAAAAGCGGCGGCCAGCAGCAGAACTACACCAAGAAGAGGAAGTTCTGGGAGGTAAACTTCGTCGAATGGGGCTTGAAGCGACTGATCAAATTCCTCCGCTCCATCGGCATCGACACGGCGAGGAAGATGTCTCTGTACGCGGTCACTAATTTGGTTAACAAGTATGTCGATGAGCACCACCTCAGCAATGAAAAGGAGAGAGTCTTGAGCGATCAGCTGTTGTTTCCTCTCTTCGAGAGAAGAATCATCAGCAAGAACGAAATCTACGAAGATCTTGTGTCGCATTTCATCGACAACTGGGATGCCGAAGTGCTGTTTGAGAGCCCGTACGATGAAGATTGCTTGTTTGGTCAGTGGGAAGAGAAGAGGAGGAAGCTGATGCTAGCCTATTTGGTCAGTGGGAAGAGGAGCAGGAAGAAGGGGAATCCCATGATAGCCCATTTGGTAGTTGGAAAATGGAGGAAGGATAAAGGGAGGAGATGGAGCGGCCAGGAGTTTCTTATTCAAGAAAAAAACTGGCCGAGGAGAAGGCTCTAGAAGCTCCAAATAACTGTTACGCCAGGATTATTCTGCATCTATTGCAAGTTAATGGTAATTTTTTATGTTGTCCGTGTTGGATTATTTTCAAATATGAAGTTTTTTTTTTATAGCATGGTGGAGCTAATTAATTAGGTTGTTAATAATTATTTTGATTATTCACAATCATTTGTTTTCAGGTGTTAGGCCAGATAACTGTGGGGGTAGGTACTAGTTGACAGATGGTGAATTTGCTTTGTGTTTTTTTATAGGTTTGAAGGAGGCAGCTGGAACTGATAAGGAGGGTGCGAAGTTTGTTCTTCAATTTTTAACAACAGAGGCACTCAATATTCCATTTCGCACAAAACTGGGAAAATGTGGCTCACTGACATCAACCCAAAGTGGAGCTTTAGAAATTCCCATTTGTGATGCTGCCACTGCAAGAACTTCAGCGACTCAGATTTATTTTAGTACAGATTCTACGGATATAGAAGTGATAGATTTGAGCAATCAACCACAAGAGCTGGAGGATGGGCAAGAGGATAAGAGAAACCAACAGTTGGTGTCGGACGTACCAGTGATAGATTTGCACGATGAAGAAGAAGAAGACCCAAGCGGTGACAACCAGGAATGCCATTACATAGATCCTCAATGGGCCCTTTCTCTATTGCAACATTGCATCATTGGAATGAGTAGGGCTACTTCCGATCAGATTTCAAAGTTTAGAGGCAAAGCAAAGAGGACGCTCTTCTACTGGCTAATATTTTTCAAGAGTTCTGATGCTCTTTTCAATATGCCTGACTAATATTTTCCAACATTACTCAACAATTATCCAACAATGGGGTGGCATATTTTTATTTACTACTCATTTATTTTACATATTGTCAGTAATACATTTATACATATTAAATTTAAAGATAATGAGCTTTAAAGTTATCATCTTTTGAATTATTATAATGTTAGTTTGCATTAATTTACATTAATATTGCTTTTATATTAAATAAATTTAGTATAGATATATTAATCATAATTATATAAGTCATAAGTTATTGTCATGAAGAAAAGAGGTATATAGAAATCGTTCTATTTTAAATAATTAGACGTCCTACAATTTCAATGATTACTTTATTGTTTGGCTATTTTTGTTGTTTACTAATTTTAGTACCGGTGTTTTTTTGGAGAATACATTAATAAACGTAAAACGGTTATATGCGCAAAACGCTTGTTAGTTACGGGTGTGAACACCTAAATTTAACCCGTGAAAGTTGTATTGAAATTAGACTCCAGACATGTCTAAATCATAAGATTGATGAGTTAGACTTTGGGTTGAAGCACAATTGGAGTTTAATTTTGGTAGAATTTATACATTATAGTAATTAAGACTTTTATATGCCTAGGATTATTGAGACGAATTAATCATAGGATATGTTAAGGACTAAATTGCTAAAATGTATTTTATCTCATTGAATTTGGGCTTGTTTATTTATTAAACCCAATTATATATATTTTTGGGTTGAAGATAAATGTAAGGGTCTAATTTAATAAGGTATGGACTTTTCTTCAGAGTTGCACAGCCCACTAACGCCATGCTTGCAGACAAATTTAGCTCTGATTTTCGTGAAAAATCAGAGTTAAATCATTCCTTAATAGTAAGAATGTTTTTGGTATGATTTTGGCCTAAAATGAGGAATCAATGTGCAATTAGTTAGTTAGGAGATGATTGAGGGGAGTAGTAATCAAGAAAGCTGAGGATTCTGAGCAACCTAGGGGTTAATTACGCGGTAGGATCAATCAGGGAGGAATTAGGGAAGAATCGGGACCGAAAAACGAAAGAGCAGATGAGACGCGCTGGTGCGGGCGGTCATCTCGGGATGACCGCCTGGCCTGGGCGGTCTTCCACCCATGACCGCCCGGCCTCGCTGTCATCCATAGGATGACCGCCGGCCATGGCGGTCATGCACCCCCAGAAATGCGTTTTCTTCCTGATTTTCTCCCGTAATCTGATTCTACTAAATTTGGGCCCAGATTTTTAGCCATTACTTTGATCATTAAGTTGGTCCACGCCCCAAGGCTACCTAGAACACTATAAATAGGACCCTCCTCTCACATTTCAAAGGACACACATTCTATTACACATACACTCTTCATAAAGCTTTGAAGTTTGGAGAAATTTTATCTCTCCAAGCTTAAGAAATAGTTCCATAGGCAAAACTCTGGTAGAATTTCATGGGTAGCATCATCCATTGAAGGCAGCAAAGGAGAAAATCAAGAAGAACTCCAAGATTGAGTTGAGAAGTGGGAGGAAATTGTGTGGAAGGCACAACCCAAAGCAAAGAGGTAGAGGAGGGCTACAAGAAGTAATCTTAATCCCTTTCTGTCTGCAAATTATTATTGAGATGTTGATGTTGATGATGATGTGATTGTTGTGATGCCATGTCAAGAACTACGTGGGCTTTGAACCCGGTCGCCGGGGTACGTAGGTGTTTTCTAGTGGTGGAAACTCAAGCCCAATCTTCTTCTTCTCCCCTTTCTTTTTTAATATTCAGTTATTATGTATTTTGATGCTAACACTTGCACACTTGCACAAGACATACAAAATCCTTTAATTGCACAAAGTTTTGCCCCAACATGGATGGGTTTCTAACACCTTCCCATCCATGATGAATCCCCGGGTCCAGCGTCTTTGATTCGCTATTCAGTTGCCTAAATGGAGTCACATGAAGGGTTTTTCCCAAGTTTTTGTCCCTTAATAAAATTTGGGTGGCGACTCCAAAGATGTTGGTTGACAATTATGAAGAAGGTGTAAAGGAAAGTTGAATAGGCCCAATTGATTTTGGGTCGGGTATTCACAGCTGGCGACTCCGCTGGGGACTTTGAGGGTTTAAGATACTTTGTGCAATTATTGAATTCTGTATGTCTTTTTATGTGTCATCATAAGTGCTCTGCATTCATGATAAATGTTGTGAAGCCCTTACCGTAAAAGGGCCAGGGAATCCAAGTTCGCTACAATGCTTTCTTTAAGCGATAGTGGCTTGTGTGAACCGGTTTCTCGCTGCTCATACAATGATAGGGATTAATGGGCCTTGGACCTCACGCGATATCTTATATCACATGTGAGTAGGCCAAACGATTCCTTAGCGACAGTCTTTCAGCCCCCAACCAGCTGCATACCCTGAGCATCTCATGCATGATGGATCAATAATTGTTGAGTGCATTCGTGTGATGTTTAATATGTTTTATATGTGTATGGCATGCCTTGTTATTTTGGGATTCAATTTTATGCATACATTGGGGTTGGAGAGAAATGGAAAAAGAAAAAAGGTTCCTTGACAGTCCAAGAAGCGATTTGCCAAATCAGAGCTTCTTGAGAATCTTTACTTTACAGAAATTTGGGTTGGTGCCCGATTGCCTCGAGAATTTGAAAAGTCAGCATCGCCATGCATTACACATAGCATCTTGCATAATTTCTAAAAATGAAATGTGCCGAGTCAAGAGTTTACCCTCATACTCCCTTTCCCTTTACCTAAATCTTCTGTTGTCCACACCTTTCCTTGAACCATTCCAAGTACTGAAACCCACGTATTCACCATTGACAGTAAGAAGAAATCATGAGCAATGAGCATTCGGACCAAACAAGAAACACTAGAAGCATGGGCACGAGTCCTGCAGACGAACCAATGGGAGATGAATCTCCAATGTATGAAGTGAGGAACCTGGAACAAGAGAACGTGGTGAAGCTAACATTCTGAGCCTTAATGAATAAGCTGGAGGAGACGATTCTGCGAGGTATTTTGTTGGGGCAGCCACTGGCTCAAGTAGCCATGAAACAATCCCGTGATGCAATAGGGCAATATGCATTGGTTGAGGATGTGATGAGAGAAATTCAACTCCATAACGCGGCACTAACCCGGGAAAGTTTGAATGCGAAGAGGAATCTTACGGACCTCATTGATCAATTTGGGGTAAACCATTGGGATGAAATGCCAAGATTTGATGAACGCTCGGGATCTCAAGATTGTACGATGATGGAAAGGGGTGAGGAAGATGGGCCAGAAGCTGAAGATGAAACATTGGTGATCAGGGTTCAACAAGATAACCCAAAGGAAGCTGTCACCATAGTGCCACGGAGGAAGCTTGTGTATCCAGACAAGAAAGAGTGGACAACAGAGAAGGATGTTTGAGGCTACAGAGGGGATAGGAGGAAGTTCTGTTATCATTTAGAGTCTAGTTTGTCTTTCATATTTTAGAATAAAGGGGATTGAGGCGTGTCCCTGTTAACCTCACCTCAAAGAGTCGATACCATGTGTCTGATGTCCCTTTTGTTAACATTGTGAAATGAATGCTTCTTACCTCCTATGAAATTGGGAATCTTAAGTCTTATGAAAATCTGTTGACTTGGCTTGGGAATCGTAAAAGGAACTACGAGGACCTGATCCAGTAAGTTCAAGTCTGTCTCCAAGTTTTTTTTTAAGTGCCTGGCTCATGATGTCTCTTCCCCGAAAAAAAAAAGAAAAGAAAAAAGAAAAAAAAGAAAAAGAAAAAAAAGAAAAAAGGGGAAAAAGAAAAAGAAAAAGAAGAAAAAAATAATTTTTGGCTTCATGACCAATGTGTCATCTTATGTATCTTTCATTATTTTGTAAAGACTAAATATTAAATTTACTGGTACGTAGGTAGCTCAGGGATGAGTCCGGTTTAAACAATTTTGGTTTCCAAGCTAAGTCGACAGAAAGTAATATGGGTTAACATTGAGTCCAGTTCATTAGGAGTAGCTTGAAGCATTTGAAGATGTGTCCCCGAATTCCTACAAGTCACATGCCTTTCATCCTATTGACCAAGATTAAGCCATTCTTCAGATGTGTCACCATCAAAATCTCAACTTTCCTGCCGCCCATCCCGACATTGGATCGCATGCCCTTAGTAAAAAAAAAAAAATGGAAAAGAAAGAGAGGGTGAATCAGTCCGCTAGGTTGAAAATCCGAAAGGGCGATCTAGGCAAAAGTTAGGGCTAAATGAAGCTTGGAGAAATTTGGGAAGTGTGCTCATTGATAATGCAAGTTGCTATAAAGTGTGGTCTTTCAAATGAGAAGTGGAAGGACCTAGTGATTTCATGAAAACCCATTAAATCTATGCTTGAGCTAGCCCAATACCAATGACATATGACTCGACTGCTTTCAAAGAATGCATGCATGATTGCATTTCATAAATAAGGGGAGAAAAGCACACATGCATCAGGAAGAAGAGGACAAGTTCAATAAAAGTGCACACATCTAGTGTCTAGCACATGCATACATCACATACACAGATCAAGACCGCCTCTTCTTGCTACAGGACTGACGAGTCGGTCAGAGACGCTCTTGGATAGTATCTTCGGAGTCACCCGAAGCATGATCTGAAGCAGGTGGGACTGGCTGGGGGATAGTAGGAGGGATGGCAGGTCCATGGGGCCGAGGTTCTCGAGGTAATGGCACAGGGCGAGCACATCCGCCTTCCCTCACACAGGAGGTCAGCTCTCGTATCTGAATAGCCTGAGCCGTCAAAGTCGCCTTCGCGCGACCAAGCAATGTCTAGAGCCGGGAAGCCTCGACTATTGGGAGCTGTCATCAACAAAGAATCAGTCAGATCATAAAGACAAGAGAAAACATACATAAAGCATGAATGCAGAGGAAGGTACCGAAGTGATGTTGGCCGGAAATGGAGGAAAGTCAGGAGGAAGATCCTCGGAGAAGGGAACTCGGCAACGTCTGTAAGAATCATAAAAAGACTCGAAATCAACCTCGCATGCAGGGAGGATAGGCTGAGATGTGGATGAAGACGCCCCGGTATTCCTCCTCCTCCTCCTAGAAGCAGAAATTTGTTGAGAAGGCCGGCACTAGTAACTGATCCTTCTGCTCCCGGGGTGGTCAGCGGAGGCATCAGGTGCATTCTGACGAAGGCTGAATAATCACCAAACTCACCTAGGTCCTTATTGTGCTCATTAAGGCCATCTTCATCAGGGATTTTTACTCTTTCTGAAACATCCCTCATAGAAAGGGGTGGATCTCCTCGTATCCATCTCTCTCCCTTGGTCTGCACACAAACCCGGTCCCCAAGGAATCATACCTTTGTGCTGGGGTACCCAATCATGCATCGAGAGTGGTCCATGCTGCGAACAATATCATTGTCGTCCACCAACCGGTTGTGATACGCCTCAAATGGGTTAAGCCGAACCTATCCACGCACGGGGTAATGAAGGGAAAGTCAGACATACACACTGGAAGAAAAGAGGGAAAATCGAGAAGATGTACCTTGTTTGATATGGCCACCTGATCAATGTAGTGGTGAGCCCATTCTCGGTCGTGACCAGGAACCCGAGATCCGCGACCTGGGGAACCCCAACGGAGAGAGACCGGCCAAAACTCCTCGGTAGATGTCAATTTCGGGGCAGATAACCCGAGAAATTCTTGGCCCCATACCTACATAGGTCACTTGGTTAGTAAGAGGAAGGGAGGTATTAGAGCATGGTAACACAATGAAGAAGATGGCGATATACCTCCCAAATCCAAGCCGAACCATAGAAATATTTAGCTGTGCCCCTAGAAAAGTTGGTCATCTCTCGGTAGGCATTTCCCAAGCCCGCTGAAGCCCAATCAACCCACGCCCTATCCAGATGGACAAGTGATGCCAGCAAATCGCATCGGACCCGGTCGCTACCCGTGGTGAAAATAGTCCTACACAGGCTTACTAGGATGAAACACCGGGCCCGTTGTTCCACTATCCCCGCATAACCGGGAGCCAACAAAGAGTCCTACAGCCACTTGGCAGACACCTCACCATGGCGGGCCCCACCTAGGCTCGAGGCCTACTAACTCCTAGAACCGGTCAATGCCCAACTGCTGATCAAAGCTGACCGGTGCGCCGTCAAATACCAGTCAAGTGATGTGAACAAAGTCCGAAGGAAGCATCGTCAACTCCCCGCAAGCTAAATGTAAAGAGTTGGTGGTGTCCCACCACCTCTCGCCTAGAGCCGACACTGCTTGTTAATCGACCTTGTCACCCCGGAAAGTGCGGAAGAAGTCGCATAACCCGACCCTTTCGATAGTCTCTCGAACAGGTCTGTTCCTCTCGACATGCTCCCGGATGAGAAGGCGAACGGCAACTCCGGCATGGCTTTGTTGCCTGTCCTCCTCGACCTGTGTAGATACCCCACAAGAAGTCAATACTCACGCCCCCTCGGGCTCAGTAAAATCAAACAAAGACCGCATATGTCAAGACATGCATCATGAGAGTAAAATTGCATACCAGCATTGTCATTTTCGATATCTGAGCATAGTTTTATTTACGGATTAAAACGCAATAAAGTCACAAAATCCGTCCCGGTGAAGTTTGAAATTGACCAAAATTGGGACAACCCCATTAATACCCAGTCACCCAACATCAAGAATATGCATTCGCAACAGCGTAACAACGCCTGAATCACTCGAAATCATTCAAATTTGCCAAGAACCCTAAACCCCTATTAGTGAAACTCCAATCCATAACTTCTTGTGTTTAATCCGTAAATTAAGCATGAAGGAAAGCATTATAGGCATCCTAGGACTATTTCTAAACATTCAAACACAACATGCACCGCATAAAATCGAATTTAAGAAGCACATTGGGCATGAACCCGAATTTCAACCAAGATGAAGGTTCCATGAGCTTTGATGAATAAGGATCACTTACTTCGATTTTGTCGAGTTGAGAGGAGATGTGCCTATCAGGAGACTTCAACAATAGGCTCCGATTTTCTTCCGGATTAGATTTTGGGCGGTAGTTCTTCGTGTAGATCCTCTTGCAATATGGAAGAGTTGAGAGGTGTAAGATTTGAGGGGAAGGATGAAAGAGATTTGGAAGGTGTTTTCGGGGTATACGGAGGAGGGGTTGAGAGGTTCTTGGGTGTTTTTGAGTGTGTTAAGTGAAATAAGAGAAGAGACAGGGGAAAAGAGGGTTTTTAAACCCGCAGGGGCGCGGGCGGTTATGTTAGAAAGACCGCCCAGGCTTGGCGGTCATCCCCACATGACCGCCACCAGCTGGCGGGCCTCTTGGCATGACCGCCACATCGCAGTTCGATCTCCCGCCTTTTTTGGCGGGCCCCACAACCCGGAATGAATTTTTCTCCGAAATAGAACCCCGGTGTGCATATTTTTGGATCCCAATAATGAGCGTGTTTGTGTGTTTCATTAAAACTTATTCGTCGAACAAATTTTTCAAAAAGAACCCGTCCTCTAAGATGAAAAAAAAATGGTTGTGAATGATCCCCGAAGAGAACTGGCCGCGAGGTAGACCATCCTGAAACCGAGATGTAGATCCTGAAGCCATATGGGAGTCGCTAGGGCCAGATGTCCCTAAGAGGAAAGCAAAACCGATGAGGGTCGCCAGGGGCAGATGCCCCTAAGATAGAAGTAGAATTGATGTGAGTCATTATGGGCAAATACCCTTAAAAGTAGAGTGGATGAAGATGTTGCGGGATAGATATCCCAGGGACGTTGTCCCGACATAGAGGAGCACCGAGACGATGTAGATGAACCACAAGATGATTCCCATTAGCTCTTGGGACCGGGAAAATCCCAAAACCCCCGCAGGAGGGAGACAATATCCTCAGTCAGCAAAACCCACGCAGGAGGGAGATAATATCCTTAGTTGGCAAAATCCTCATGGGAGGGGGACAATATCCCTAGTCAGGAAAAACCCCGCGGGAGGGTGATAATATCCTTAGTTGGAAAAATCCTCACGGGAGGGCGACAATATCCCAAGTTAACATAGGTGAGATGATCCTAGTTAGCAAAACCCCCGCAAGAGGGAGATAATATCCTTAGTTGGCAAAATCCCCACGGGTGGGTGACAATATCCTTAGTTGACAAAATTCTCACGGGAGGGCAACAATATCCCTAGTTAACATAGGTGAGATGATCCTAGTTAGCAGAACCCCTGTAGGAGGGAGATAATATACTTAGTTGGCAAAACCCCCGCAGGAGGGAGATAATATCCTCAGTTGGCAAAACCCCCGCAGGAGGGAGATAATATCCTTAGTTGGCAAAATCCTCACGGGAGGGCAACAATATGCCTAGTTAACATAGGTGAGATGATCCTAGTTAGCAAAACCCCGCAGGAGGGAGATAATATCCTTAGTTGGCAAAATTCCCACGGGAGGGTGACAATATCCTTAGTTGGTAAAATCCTCATGGGAGGGCGACAATATCCCTAGTTAACATAGGTGAGATGATCCTAGTTAGCAAAACCCCTGTAGAAGGGAAATAATATTCTTAGTTAGCAAAACCCCTGTAGGAGGGAGATAATATCCTTAGTTAGCAAAACCCCCGCAGGAGGGAGATAATATCGTTAGTTAGCAAAATCCTTACGGGAGGGCGATAATATCCGTAGTTAGCATGGGTAAGATGACCCCTTTGGTAATGACTTTTGGGACCAGGAAATTCCCAAAAGACTCTGGTATGAGATGATTCCCGGTAGCTCTTGGGACCAGAAAAATCCCAAGAGATGAGAAGAGTCAGTCACAAACCTCGGGGATGACATGATTCTCGAGGTGGAGCTTGTGATGCTCCAACCATTGGTCCACAACACTCACACTCATTATCCAAATTTGGTTGTTCCTTCCTTACGTTGCTTCATCTTTAAGTTTCAAAGACTCACCGACGAGGGGCATCTGTGAACACCCAAATTTGACTCGTGAAAATTATATTGAGATTATAATCCAGACATGTCTAAATCATAAGATTGATGAGATAGACTTGGTTTGAAGCATGAATGGGGTTTAATTTTGATAGAATTTATACATTATAGTAGTTAAGGCTTTCATATGCCTAGGATTAATGAGACGATTTAATCATAGGATATGTTAAGGACTAAATTGCTAAAATGTATTTTATCTCATTGAATTTGGGCTTGTTTATTTATCAAACCCAATTTTATTTATTTTTGGGTTGAAGATAAATGTAAGGGTCCAATTTAATAAGGTATGGACTTTTCTTCAGTGTTGCACAGCCCACTAACGCCTTGCTTGTAGACAAATTTAGCTCTGATTTTTGTGGAAAGTTAGAGTTAAATCATTCCTTAATAGCAAGAATATTTTTGGTATGATTTTGGCTTAAAATAAGGAATCAATGTGTAATTAGTAAATTAGGAGATGATAGAGGGGAGTAGTAATCAAGAAAGCAGAGGATTCTGAGCAATCTAGGGGTTAATTATGCGGTAGGATCAATTAGGGAGGAATTAGGGGAGAATCGGGACCGAAAAAGGAAAGAACGGGTGAGACGCGCAGGTGCGGGCGGTCATCTCGAGATGACCGCCGGGCCTGGGCGGTCTTCCACCCATGACCGCTTAGTCTGGTTGTCATCCATAGGATGACCGCCGGCCATGGCGGTCATGCACCCCTCGAAACGCGTTTTCTCCTCGATTTTCGCCTGTAATCTGATTCTACTCGGTTTGGGCCCAGATTTTTAGCCATTACCTTGACCATTAAGTTGGTCCACGCCCCTAGGCTACCCAGGACACTATAAATAGGACCCTCCTCTAACATTTCAAAGGACACACATTCTATTACACAAACACTCTTCATAAAGCTTTGAAGCTTGGAGAAACTCTATCTCTCCAAGCTTAAGAAATAGTTCCATAGGCAAAACACTGGTAGAATTTCGTGGGTAGAATCATCCATTGAAGGCAGCAAAGGAGAAAATCAAGAAGAACTCCAAGATTGAGTTGAGGAGTGGGAGGAAATTGTGTGGATGGCACAACCCAAACCAAGGAGCTAGAGGAGGGCTACAAGAGGTAATCCTAATCCCTTTTTGTCTGACCAATTATTGTTGAGATGTTGATGTTGATGATGATGTGATTGTTGTGATGCCATGTCAAGAAATACGTGGGCTTTGAACCCGGTCGCCGGGGTACGTAGGTGTTTTCTAGTGGTGGAAACTCAAGCCCAATCTTCTTCTTCTCCCCTATCTTTTTTAATATTCAGTTATTATGTGTGCTGGTGGTAACACTTGCACACTTGCACAAGGTATACAAAATCCTCTAATTGCATAAAGTTTTGCCCCAACATGGATGGGTGCCTAACACCTTCCCATCCATGACGAATCCTCGGGTCCAGCATCTTTGGTTCGCTTTTCAGTTGCCTAAACGGAGTCACAAGAAGGGTTTTTCCCAAGTTTTTGTCCCTTAATAAAATTTGGGTGGCGACTCCAAAGATGTTGGATGATGGTTATGAAGAAGGTGTAAAGGAAAGGTGAATAGGCCCAAGTGATTTTGGGTCGGGTATTCACAACGGATAATCTGCGCGCCGGTTCAGAAAACAATGGGATAAGTTACCGATAAGTTGCCAAGGGCTTCAAAATCTCACAAAACTGAAAACAACCTTGGTATACAGAAATACAGTGTTTCGGGTAGAAATCTTACGAAACTGAAAACAACCATTGGAATACGGAATTACAACGGTTGTTTACCTTTGGAGGTATATTTTACTCACCACAGTGCATTATTTTAATCATAATAAATTTGTAAAAAACAAATATGATAGTGATGCTTTATCTGGCCTAATTTCAAAGATCGTTGGTTGTACACCCATGATGGACTGGGCCTATTTGGTAAAGCCCAGGTCCATATTCTATTTATAGAAAACTGTTAGTCAGTTTTCTAAAACTACGGGTGTGTGGAACAGAAAAAGGACATGGGTTGTTTCTTTTACTGGATGTTCTCTTTCTCTCCCTCTCTCTGCTCTCTGGTTTTGTCCAGAAAAATACAGAAACATTTTTCATACAAAACTAGGATTCTTAGGTTGTGGTTAGTGGGTTATTTTCTAGTGATTAATATCCTATTGATCTAACTCCCGACCAACAAGTATGCTGATGATCCAGAGGAATCAACCGATCCAGACTCCGTTTCAACGGGCTCCAATTCAACAGAAAAGATAAGTCTTCTTCTTCTGTTAATTTAATCTTCCGCTGTGCAATATGTTTATGTGTTGAACATGATTAATTTCCCAACATTGGTAGCGGAGCCCTTGTTTTTATTACCTGATTGTTTTAGTTGTTTTCATGTAAACTTTAAAATCAATTGCATGGTGTAAACATTTTCTCTGGAATCGGATTGTTTTTATTATTTTATTATGTTACGCCCAATTAATTTGAGTGATTAATATGTGCATAGGAGAATTCAATTTATGTAATTGTATTTACGTTTTTGTATTGAATAAACAGTCTATAGGGGAAAAAGATTCGTTTTTGGTGTAAGACAAATCGGTGTTTGTGTGCATCTGCAACCCACAAACAGTGACCCATGAATGCATCATAAACCTGCGATAATTGCCCAAACCAGAGACTTAAGGCAAAGCATCAGCGGGCTGTGGCTTGCGAACCGAGACGATGGCAGTGGTCATCGAGGGCGGCGTGTGTGCTGCTTGTGTTGCTTGTGGTTGTCTTGTGGTTGAGGCTTGAGATTGTTTGCAGGTATCGGTGGCTTTATGCTCGTGCTCCTGCATCGTAGACGGCGGGACCAAGGGCTGCAGCGGCGTGTGGTGATCTTCGTGGCTCCCCCGTCTCATTCGCTCATGGTCGCGCCCAATCCCTCCCCGCTCCAGTGAGTGCGAGCGGCGGATCTGGACAGGGGACGACAGTTCTTCGCAGCAGAAGTGAGGTTGGGCTTTGTGCTCGTTCTCTCGTGAGTCGCGCTACTATGTGTGGCATCCGCTGCTGTCTTCCCCGACTCCGGCTGACGACGCACGGCGTCTTGATGGCGCCGGTGGTTCGCGACCAAGATGACCGGCTCTTGGCGGTTCGTGAGTTGCGGCGGCTTGAGGTGGTAGCCTTTGTGGCGACGTGGTGGCAGTGTTGTCCTTCCTCCGGTGGCGGTAGGAGGCTCCAGTGGGAGCATCTACCGGCGGCGGCGGCGTCTTTTTCCCAAGGAAGAAGATGACGAAAAAAATTAAAATGAAAATGGTACTGTGTTGTCGGCAGCGGTTGAACCGGTTGACCCAACCGAACCCGGGTTTGTATCCAGTCCGTATTGTGTGTACGAGCCGTATTTTCGCGTCGTATTTTGTATACGTACTGTATTTGAGCCGTATTTGCCAAAGCTGGGCCGAGCCAAGCTATTTTTGGGCCTAAAATTTTAATGTTCATTTTGTATGGGCCGTTATTTTTATGGGCTCTTCTGGGTCTATGGACTTAGTGTCCTAAGCTAATGGGTTGTATATTATTTTTCCACAATAATTATTTTAAATTAAGAGATATGTTTCTTTAATTTGTGATTGAATGGTTGTTTTTATTTTAATCTAACTATGTGTTAGATGGTAAGTAAAATTAAGTATCTTCAATCGCATTACATAATTATATGTTGAATATCTAATTTGTATAAAATAACTTTTTTAAAGAATAAGTTTCTTTAAATTTATGGTTGGTTGTTATTTTATTTTAAACTAACTACGTGTTAGACGTTAAATAAAATTAATTCAATCATGTTGGATAATTATTTGTTAATTATCTGGTTTGTGAAAAATAATAATTATACTAAAGACTAAGTTTCTTTAGTTTATGATTGATTGCTTGTTTATTTTAATTTAACTATGTGTTAGATGTTAAATGAAACTAGTGCCTTCAATCACATTTAAGATAATTATTTGTTAATTATCTGATTTTTTAAAATAACTTTAAAGAATGAGTTTCTTTAATAAATTTTTCATTGCTAGTTTTTATTTAAAAATTAATTATGTGTTATTCTTAAATGAAAAAATAACTGCTTTTGATAATATTAGATAATTATATGTTAATTATTTATTTCAAAAGAGTTTTATTAAAGAATAAGTTTCTTTAATAAATTATTAATTGCTAATTTTTATTTTTGGATTTAACTATGTGCTATCTTCTTTAATAAAAATTATGTGCACTTAATAATAAAATTAGATAATTGTGTATTAATTATCTATTTCTCGCTTAAGAATAAACTTAGTGTTTATTAGATAATTGGGAGTTTAAATTGCTTTATACTGTTGAATATTATGCAATAGTTAATTGTTCATTTAAGCATGAATGATGATGCACTTTGATGGGTTTTTCGATTTTGTGCTTAGAAGGATGTTAGCTATTTATTTTATTTATTGTATGAAGTATGAATTATTCTTGTATATGTGATGTGGCATCCTTTGTGGACTTATGTTTTAATGCAATGTGTTATAGTTTATTATTGACTGTTGTAGGAAATAATATCATCATTAAACTTCATAAGTTGAGAATGTTTATAATGGTATTTGTAATGTTTTGAATGCATAAAAATTCAATATGTTGGATTAAAGTTATATTTTGTGCTCCGAAAAATCATAAAGGGTGAGCCTAAAAAGGTAGAGAAAACCTCTAGCTTGTGAGCAAGAGGGAGTAATTCTTTCCTGCACTGAGTGTGTGGCTGTTTGAATCCAAAGATTTTTGTAACTTTTGGACTACCTTTAAAATTAAGTTTGGGCGGTGTGTCCTTAACCAACTTGGACAGTGCTATATGATAATGTTCACTTACTTGGTACGGAACGAAGATGCTCCAACTGTCTTTTATTTTTCCCACTACTTCTGACAATGTTGTTTGTCATTTTGAGTAAGATGTGGGACACCTGTGGGTGGCCAATAGGACTACTCAAAGAAGTGCCTTTGTGGCCCAAAATACTTATATTGGTAATAGTACCAATTAATAAGTATAAGTCTTTTTGACACAAGTGGTAAAAATCAAAGAAGGCTCGAAATAAATTTAATTGTGATAATGGAAAAAAGTTCCTACTTATCCAGATGGTAGAAACAAGGCAAAGCTAGGTGCTTTAATTGTGGATAATAAATATATTTTAGTGCTTTGTGCATCACTTTTAAGAAGATATGTCTTTCTTAAAATACAGACAGTTTAGTACTGTTTGTTACTTGAATCAATCATCAATTGGATAGTTGATTCAGTATCCACAAATTATGTAATAAATGATCCAGGATCATTTATTTACAAATTATCAAATTTCAATTGAATCAAAATGAGTTCTTGTAGGAAAGTGACTCTGAGGAGAAAGTTTAAGGATTAGACTGGTTGTGTAACGGTCATAATCCTAAACCTACTTGATATATATTTTATTCATCGAACACGACAAACCTTGTATCTAGTGGGAGTAGATTTGTTCTACTATACTAACCTTTATGGATATATTTTTTGGTATGTATATCTTGTTTTTCTGGATAATGAATATGTTTCAAATAGTTCCAAATTTTCCCCTATTTATATATTCATTCTATGTGAATGATTAAGTGAATATATGTCATTCTATTTTTGATTATACGGATCAATAAAGAATGAACCATCTTGCCAATGAGGGCTTGATGAATTCATTTTCTAGATTGAACTTCATATGTATGTGTTCTTTCTTGAGGGGAAGGTGACAAGAAAATCATTCCGAATATAGAGCAAAATATCATTAGCATTTAATCCATTTTGACATATGTAGTCGAATTGAATGTTAGGGCAAGGCATAGTGCCTACTATTTCATCACTCTTATTGATTTCCCATAAGACTTGGGCTATTACGTGCCTTTGACGGTTTATGAACCATGTGGAAAATCAGCTTGATAGTTGTATCAAAGTTGTTGGCTAGGCCAATGGATATTTATATGATCAGTTCATATAAATATGTGATGAAATATGATTAGTTAAATAGTTAGCTATTCTTGAAACTCCACAACAAAATATTGTTATGGAGAGAAGAATTTGATTCTTCTAGAAATGGTCAGGTTTATGGTAACCTGATGTCCTTCAAAACATTCTTGGAAAATGTGTTTTTTTAAGAAAAGTCAATATAAGAAGCAAGATCAAGAATTGTAACTTGGGATAATTCAATTGAGTATTGATGAGTCCAAGAGAATCTTGATCCTAGTGGGAGCAATTGGATAATGGTGAATTTGTTTCATTAAATCCAATACCTCAAAAGTGGTCACAGTATGGAACCGAGAGGACACTTTAGATCGATGGTACTGATCAAGAGTACCTATAGGCTCTCATAATGTAACCTCTTTTGTAGAGGGGAACTTAAAAGGTTGTTTCTTATAAGACTAAGAATGAATGGATTAAGACAACATGAGTTGTACTTCATGCAATCAAAACAAATTGGAGTGTTGGTAAAACATGTGAGGCTTTTGGGAACAAATAGGTTCTCCAAACATTATGCTAAGTGCTGATGAGCCAATGGATGTTTTTGATCTCGTATAACATCAAGTGGATGTAAGAACTATTTTTCCTTAGTGGAAAATTAGAAGAAAATTTACATGCAACAAAATGTAGGTTTTTGCTATAAAAGGGCAAGGATACTTAGTGTATTGCCTATTTAGGTCCATTTGTGGACTCTATAATTCTTCTATATAATGGTTTTTTAAGGTTTTGTACATCCAAGGCATCTTTATTTTTGTAATGAGATGATGACCATTATAACAAGATCAACTAGTCGTAAGTGACTTCATTACTTTACGTCCACGTTACATTGTTGGCTGGAAATTATAAGAATTTCCTTGTATCTATACTCTTAGTTGTCCCTCATTTTTGGAAATGTAGGACATGGAGGGGGAATTGCATACATTTATTGCCGAGGAAAATAACCTGAGCCAACAATAGTGTTATCAAACTCAAATAATGCTTGGCAAATGTGCCTTCTTCTAATGTCATAAGTGTCTACTGTATAGTTTATTGTATATAAGACAAGATATTTGTTATCTTATTTGAGATGATAAACAGTTACCGACTCAATCCTGGATATGACAATTAGATGACAGTCAAGGAAATACCTTGGTATTTAAGAGTACGATAAACTATATTATATGCTTTCAAGAGATAAATTCTGCTTCAAAGCTTATATGCATGTTGACTATAGTGGTGATCTTGGACTATGTGTAGTCATATCATCTTGTCAAATATGGTCTTGTCAATGATAGGAATTGAATTTATAATTCTATCGTCGGTTGTACAAAACTATATGGCTAAAATAGTTTAGTCATTAAGGATAATGCATGCGGCATGGTTCCCTTATTGATTATCTATTGTGATAATCATGCAGTGATATTCCTGTGGGAGGAATTGGTGATACTGTGACAAGACAAAAACAAATTGATATTTTACATAAGGAAGTGAATATAAAGTATATTCCTACTGGTGATATGTTGATACATAGTCACCGAACCTTTTTTTTTGGAAAAAAATCATTTGTTGGTCAAATTGAGCAAACAGGTTTAGTAGGAATTAAGTACAATAATTTCTATAATTGTTCTTTCCCTTAACTTTATATTCGCGATAAATCTCTGGATTAATACAATGCCGTTTTGTGTAAACATTCATATATACAAAATACATGTTATGTACATATGCTAGGTGCATATGACGGGATGAGAGGCTTAGTGCCAAGCTCATCAAAAGGTATATCTAACAGACAGGTTAGCTCTCTCACACGAGTAACCATCTCTATGACTAGGTGTATCATTGGGGTAAGACAGTTTTAAGTCAAGAATAAGTTGAGTACTTATTCTGTAGGAGCCTGACTTAAAACATATTGTCGCCTTGATATTGTTCAAGATGAGGTCAATCATGATTGACCGAAGATAAAACAAAGTAATGTTTTATCTTGTCTGTTCAATAGCTATGTAGGGTTCTGTTGGAAAACGGTAGAGTGGTGGACCCAAGTTAAACACTAGGTGTGTTTGAACTATTACCTACATAGTATTATTAATGACATATGCTCCAATGAGGGATGGAGAAAATACTGTGGCACATGAATTCATACCATGTGTGCTTTGTGACCGATTAAGAAGTAGGAAATATGATCTAATTTCCTTACAGTGTGAGCCTTGAGAAATTATTAATAATTTCTCACTAGCGCCCTTAGGGACCTTTTACTACTACTTGAAACCTTAGCTTGGTGTTGCTATCTTGGCTGTATTCTGAATGGCCATGAGTGATTCGGCCTAATCGGGATATGTCAGAAAAAATAGCTTAGTTAAGATGTAGAGTTTTGAATAAAAGGGAAGATCATTAAGTGTTTCACTTTTTCTTTGTGTTCGCAATGTGGCCACTTATGTTTTTCAGTAAAACATAATTGCGAATACATGTAGAGAATTGAGATTTATGTTTCTGTGAAAATGCAACTAAATGTATCTAGGGAGCTTACATACTTACTCTACCTGAACTCTATTGTATATTCTTAACAGATGTATAATAGAGTTCTCTACTTGAGCTATTATATATTCCTAACAGATGTACGATAAAGAGCTCTTACTAGTATGTTGGTCGCACGACCTATTTGCCCGTATGAAATGTTATGAAGATGTAGATGGTAGTGTCCATCATGTGTGAGTGGGAGATATTGGTTTATTGGGTTGTACACCCATGATGGACTGGGCCTATTTGGTAAAGCCCAGGTCCATATTCTATTTATAGAAAACTGTTAGTCAGTTTTCTAAAACTACGGGTGTGTGGAACAGAAAAAGGACATGGGTTGTTTCTTTTACTGGGTGTTCTCTTTCTCTCCCTCTCTCTGCTCTCTGGTTTTGTCCAGAAAAATACAGAAACATTTTTCATACAAAACTAGGGTTCTTAGGTTGTGGTTAGTGGGTTATTTTCTAGTGATTAATATCCTATTGATCTAACTCCCGACCAACAAGTATGCTGATGATCCAGAGGAATCAATTGATCCAGACTCCGTTTCAACGGCCTCCAATTCAACAGAAAAGATAAGTCTTCTTCTTCTGTTAATTTAATCTTCCGCTGTGCAATATGTTTATGTGTTGAACATGATTAATTTCCCAACATGGCTATAACTCAAAACTTTAGTCCTAGCTATTGCACTTGCCATGGAGTTTTACGGCTTGGTTTCTAAGCATTTGTTTCTTTGGACATTGTTCTTATTGGCATCTGGAAAAGATTATTATCACAGAGTTCCATTCCTATTGTTATTAGGATTTCCAACTTTGAGACTGTAACTTGCATGCCTGGAATTTCTTTGAACTTGGCTAATAATTTTTAAATGGTTTTTAATTTTCCAAAGATTTGGGGTTTAGACGCCTAACTCTATATGTTATGTGCCGAGCTAAAGTATCTTATTCGACACAATGGTGAAGTCAATCTTTAGCATGCATGTTCTTTGTTATTTGCTAGTTGTGAGTGATAGTGACAAATGTATATATATATATATATATATATATATATATATATATATATATATATATATATATATATATATATATATATGTTGGGGAAAACTGCAAAAGATTTGCGAAAATAAAAGAGACACAAAGAATTTAACGTGGTTCGGCCTTAATCTTGCCTACGTCCACGGACTACAAATCTTCCACTAATATAAAATATTAGTACAAACAACTTCTCAATAATATCTACCCACAAAAATATTTCTTCAAAAAAATACTCCCAAAGTATTTTTCCCACTATTTTTACTTCTTAATTTTATAAAGAGACTAAGAAAATATTGTGTATATTTTCTTCCTATTCCCTCTCTCTTCTCTCTCCCTCTCTCCCACTCTCTTCTTATTTTTCTGCACAAAATGGGATGATTTTTGCACTGCATCCTTAAGCCTTTTATAGGCATTTTCTAACGTTCATCCACCTAATTTTCTAACAAAAAAGGCTGGCAACAACTTGTAGTCAAACAAAGCTGCTAACCAACTTGCAAAACAAAAAACGGTGCCTAACTTCTTCTTTATTTGACCAAGCAATTTGGTTCAAACCCAACATTATAGACTTAGGCAGTAGTGATGCTTGAGGAGCCGCAAGAGATGTGCTAGTTTCCAATACAATTTTACTTATCCAGATGAGGAGACTTATAAACTTCAATATGCGTTATTGCCTGCAGTACTCTTGTTGTTAGTTTGGCGAATGTTGTAACAGTCCCTGAAATGTTGTGAATTAAACGTGTGTGCTTGTATTCCATGCTTGACCTGTGTTGTATGCCATCTTGCTTGGTCTTTGTTATTGGTATACCATGATATACACGGTTGTTGTGTATGCATAATGTTCATACTACAAGATTAGAGAGTTTTTATATTCACTGATGATGAATGCTTTATTTTACTAACTACAGTTCTCTTTCTTCATTTTTCTACTTGTAGATCTTTTCAGATTAATAGGTAAAGCAATCAGCATGTAGTCCGATGTCCGAAAAATCCCTCCTCCTTCCCTTTGTTGGCAACCACCACTAATTCGTTTATCTGCTACAGAGTCAGTTGGTCACAACGACGATCTCTTGACTCAGATACTCATCCGCTTACCAGTCAAATCTCTTGCCACTTCTGTGTGTGTGTCTAAGCAGTGTCACTCTCTCATAACCCATTGTTTTCCACCGAGGATCTACCCTCCTTGTGGTCTTCTCATATTTAGACATAGTGATGTCCGGGAATACCGATTCGCCACTCTTGAGTCCAACCGCAATATTCGTGTTGCACCTTGCACTAGTACAACTGTAACACTAGGGGAAGAAATTATTCAGTCCACTAGTGGATTGTTGTTTCTTCGAAAGTTTCTAAATACTTGCCGCGTTCACAATGCTCTAAACAAGCCTTATTCGATCCTGGAAGCTGAATGTTTAGTTTGTGATCCTATTATGATTTCATGGGCCACTTATCAAGTCGTAGGACATTTTCAATGCCTTGATTTCCATCAGTCCGCCCAATACGAGATACTTATTTATTCTTCAGAAACTGGGTTGTGGAAGGTCTCTGAGACACCTCTCACAGTAGACTTACCTGCGATATAGAAGTTGGTGCAGCCGGTTTACCTACGGTCTGCCGTTTTTTGGATGGATGGCCACCGTGGCTTTTTCTTTCATCTTGATGGAGAGCAAATCGAGAAGTTTCAATTACATGCAGACTTAGCTGTACATATCTTGGTGCATCTAGAGGCCGTTTGTTTGGGGTTGTGCAGGATGTGAGGCTTAACATGTTGCTTGTGGGGTTTCTTGTGTATGAGATGGGGACACACTGCACACAATGGACTTTCAAGCACGAAATCGATGTAAGTTCAATCATCAAAATAAATTATTTTCTTGACTCATGCAGACTTAAGTTTCTGTTTGTTGTTAGGGAAGAAAATAAGGGTGACTCTTTGCTCTGTTGGAACATGAGGGCAAAATCGTTGGTTATAACTTCAAGAATAAGACCTTCAAGGCGGTTGCGAATAATTACTGTTTGGAAAAGACTTATTTGTACGAGGAGTTTCTTGCTTTCCCTTGATGGCAGCCTCACTTTCTATTGGAAAATACTAATGGCAAAGCTCAATTTGTCGGCATATTTAAACATTAGCTTTATAATCCTGAATGTTTTTAGTGCTTAATGGTGATCACTTGTTAAGTCATGTCTTGTCTTTGAAAGATGCTTATATTTTCTTGGATGATGGTGCTGGGGTTTTTTTTTAATTCTCTGTTTAATTACTGAAATAATTTGATCATGACCATTATTGTACATATCAGTTATTGTTAGAATATGTCGGATATTTGCAAATGTGTACTGAATCCATTGAATCAGTATAGATTTTAACATCACACAATGCATTTGTGTTGATTGCTTTTGGGTTTCAAGTTATGAAACAATTAATGTCCTTCACTAAATCTTGTACTAGTTGCTTGTGGATACAATGGTGAAATTTCATGGAATTGTAACTGGACCAAGTTGATGCATTGTGCATGGGTTTTATATGATTCCATTCAATCCTTTTTAGTAATCCATTATTTTATACACATCTTATACTACACATTTAGCATTTTATTTTTCTTTAAATGCGAGTTGACATTCGAACTGGCAGTAAAGCTGTATCTGGCTGAATTTCAAAGATCATTGGCTATACATAATTAATATAAAGATTGAAAGAATAATACTGAACGCAAGTTGACATTCGTGAAACGGCGACATTTTGGGAAAACAAACCCCTGGGAAACAAACGTTGGCAAAGTAAATTGTAAAAAATATTGTATTAATTTGATTTTTTACATTAAAAAAAATATGTGCAAATAATTAATATAAAGATTGAAAGAATAATACTTTTCAAATAGCTGTCAATTGGAGAATTGATCGAGTTTGGGAAATAAACATAAGTAAAGAAAACCAAATAAATAAACGTTCGGCTATGATTCCCCAGGGTAAACACACGTCGTCTATGGTACTACTGAATAAACGAACATTTGTTTATGCGGTTTTCCTTGACTAAAGTTTATTTCCCAAACTCAATCAATTGTCCAATTGACAGCGATTTGAAAAGTATTATTTTTTCAAACTTTAAATTAATTATTTGCACATATTTTTTATGCAAAAAATCAAATTATTACAATATTTTTTAAAATTTACTTTGCCAACATTTATTTCCAAGAATATCGTCGTTTCAAAGCTTTTAAAACTGGACAAAGGATAAGCAAAATTTCGTTTATGATTCTCCAGGGTTTGTTTTCCCAAAATGTCGCCGTTTCAAGGCTTTAAAACTGGATAGAGGATAAGCAAACGTTCGTTTATGGTTCCCTGCGGTAAACAAACGTTTGTTTATGTGGTTTTCCCTAACTTTAGTTTTCTTCCCAAACTCGATCATTTTGACAGTGATTTGAAAAGTATTATTCTTTCAATATTTATATTAATTGTTTGCACATATGTTTTTTTATGTAAAAAATCAAATTGATTATTTGAAAAAATATTTTTTTAGATTTAGTTTGCCAACGTTTGTTTTCCCAAAATGATGTCGTTTCACAGATTCGACTCGAGAGTTTCAAAATTGGACAGAGGATAAGCAAACATTCGTTTACTGGACCAACGACGGAACGCATTGTTTATCGTACCAGCGTTAAGCAAAGGTATTGCTAAAAATTAAAATTCCTAAAACTGCAATGTTTTGGACAAAAAAAGTAGGCATAACCCTACTCTCTAATTCAAGTTGAACAATTGATCGAGTTTGGGAACAATTGCTCTCCTCCATCTACCCCAATTTCCCAAATTGAAAAAACCTAAGCTCTCTCCCTCAGCCGGCCACCACCACCGCCACCCAGCTCATTCTCCTCTCGACTTCTCCTCTTCCTCCGTGGCTCCCTCTCCTCCCATCTCCATTCTCCTCGAAAGTCCAGTGCACTGCAGGTGACCCCGTGAGTGTCCTTGTCCTCCTCTCCCGAGTCCAGCCACCCGCCTCCGGCCGCCGCCAGTCCGCCACAGCCACAGGTATCTTTCTGTCCCTGTCCTTTCTCTTGGTTCTCTCAATCCTCTATATCTCACTTTCACACTTCTTCTTTTGATTGAAGTTGTTTCTGATATATTCATGTATAATCGGATTAACTTTATTACTTAGTTGATTCTGAACCAAACAACCTAATACATCCTCAGATGAATAGTGATTAATAAACTTTCTTGGTACCAAGGCAACCCCAGCGTGTCGTTTTACACTCATGTATACTATGGTTGTAAGATTGAAGAGCGAATTTTCTCGTCACCCAACAGATATTCCTATTTCTTTGAATTTTAAGAACTCATACCTGTGAGCTATCTGGATTGAGCTTTTTGTTGGCAACTAGAGTAGGTTCACCTTTTCCATCAACGGGCTTAATAGTACCTTTCTACTTTTGGCTAACAAAAGTAGTTGTCATTTGCTCCGACTGTTTTATGTTATTACCTTACTGATTCCTGATATGTTATTGAGCTTGTACGTGATGACTAGCCTTACCTTGGACAGTGTTGATATCCTCTATGGCATGATAAATGGAAAGGGAAGCAACCATTTCTTCCTCTTCTGTCTCCACATGTTCTGCTGCTGCTACTCCTACTTGTTCTCTTTCTCCTTCTTATGGTACTTATTTTGCTCCTGCTACTCAAGCAAAGAAAAGAAAAGCAATGGCGTCTAGCAAACGTGAGGTATGTCTTTCTTGATGTGTTTTGTGTCTCTTCGCTGCTTTATTCTAACAAACATGTTCACAAATATACGAAATCTGGTGTTCCTACTCAAGGAACTAAAAAAAAATGGATGACTAAGCGAACCGTGGAGGGGTCTAAATTAAAAATGATGGGCCTTGTGGAGGGGACAAATCTTGGTTGAGTGATGATCATGGCTTAGATGAGGATGATTAGGAGGAGTTTTTGTTTTTACTAAATCTAGCAAGTGGTTGTATTTCCTTTTTCTTGTAATGGTGTTATGTCATTGTTTGGAAACTGGTCGAAAGTATTTGCAGAAGATGACAGGGAGAGATGGTAATAATATGCGAGTGACTCACATTATTATAATATACTGAATAATGTACAAATAGATGATTTATTTGTGAATACCAATGATGGCGTGTATACAAAAGAATTGATTATGCTGTTCTTATTCCAGTGTAAGCAAATTGTATATTTTAATCGTGCTGCGTGGAACTATTTTATTGCCACTCTGAAGTTTTTTAAGACATGCAACGTGGGGGTGCCTCTACCCGCATACATCATGGAAAAGATGGCAAAAATGTTTTCTATTGGTATAGGTAATATCTTTCTTTTCATCTTTGAGTGTTTTCCATTATGTGCGATGAGGGATGAAAAGAAAAAAGCTTGACTCTTCCTCCTTTCTTTAGCTGAGTACCAAAATAAGAAGCAGAAATTTGAGTATGACTTGGGCTTGAAAGATGAGAAAGTCCAAGATCTCAAATGTGGTTTCAAAATCCTTTTGGGGCAAGCTAAGAAAACATTTCAGAAGCATAATAAACCTTTTAATGTATTGGAACTGTCCAAGGAAGAATTGACCAAGTTGACAAGGGGCTCTCTTGCTGCTGATGAAGAAGATATTTTCGCGGAGTTGGGATTGGCAATTTTGGATTTTTATGACGATGTGGTACAATTGTTTCCTGATATCCTTTTGTCATTCATCAAAATTGATGTAGGTCAAGCTAGCACCTCTGGAACTGGAACTGGAACTGATGTTGTGGTAATGCTATTAATTTTGTAATGAACTCATCAGTTAAACCATTTTTTTATTATGGAACTATTTTCGAAATTAATATCCACTTTAATTACAGAATTGTCTTTTGTTTGCAGCTGAATAGCCTATCAGCCACAGCGTTTGGCCCAAGAGGGATGAAAGTACATCGGCCCCAAGATTTTAAGCATGGGTTCATGTAGGTGGTCTGCCATGTATTTGTGCTTAGAACATAAACCTGGTTCGTCTAGGGTGGTCTGCTATCTATTCGTGCTTAGAATTTCAAACTTGAATGACGTTCTGATTGTAGTATTTTTTCATGTGCTTAATCTTGGGCCAATTCATTTGGCATAATGTATTGTCAGTTTGCAAGAAAAAAAAATACGAGTTGGCTCATTTTAACATTAGCCCAATCTACAAGTTAACCGATTCAATGGATGCTATCCGAACCGATACAACTGCCAACTGACTCAACCGACTAACTGATCGGATGATGATCTTTGACCCGAGGTACTGTTCGGGTAGGAGTTGGGTAAGCTTATAATCGACAATACACGTTCCGTGAACAGCCCTAATAAGAAGATGGACTAACTTAATAATTGACAGGGTTCTATATGTTTTTTCCACCTAAACTTTTGGTCAAACTTCAATAATCCCCTAACAAATATATTAGTGATTTTATTTAATTATTTTTTAATTTTAAAAATTCATTGTAAAATTTTTAATAATATTTTAATGCATATTTTTTTAATACTAGTTTCTCTACACGTGCGATGCACGAGATACGATAATTGTCCCTAATAGTAATTTTAAAAATATTAAACAAATTATTTTGATAAAAATATTTAAATTAAATTATGAATAAATTTATTAAGAATGAAAATAAATAATTACTAAATTGACCTTATTTATTGATTTTTTTAAATTTTTTAAATGTTTTTCATAATTTTATTATATTTAAAAATGTATTGACAATGTTTACTGTAGTTAATAATTTTCATTAGTTTTAAAATTTATAATATTAATATTTTTATGAGTCATGACCTATTTTTAAAATTAATATTATTTTTTTGTTCTCTAACCTCCTCTTTTCTACACATATCGATCTTATTTATTTGTATTTTAAAGTTTGTGCTCCATTTATCTCTTCTGTAAAAAATTTTTATGCAGTTCTTATCATTATTATTATTTATTTAGAATTTTACTATTGTTTATAAATATTAATTATTCTTTTTTAATTATTTACTTGAGTGAATATGTTTAGTTTATAACTTTTACCTACCTTTTTAAAAAATTTGTACAAATATATTTTTCACTGATTTTTATATAAATAATTATTTTATCTATAGTTTATAAATTATATATTATCTATTTCCTTATCTTTCATATTTATGTATAAGTATTACATATTTTAAAACATAATTTAGTGAATTATTTTTAAAAAATTAGTTATTTTTTGAATAGACTACTCCATACAATTATTTGATGCACAAATCTTTAGAAATCTTTATCAATGTTTCTAATATGTTTTAGAATATATTTCTCATTTACTTGTATTTAAAAATTTGAAGTAACAATATTTTTTTTATTTTTCCATAGTTCTTTTCTCAATCTGTCTTTGTAAATCTTTTGTAAGACATGAATTCATTTTAATACTGATCAAATTTTTTTTAATAATTACATACACTATATATATATTAAGTTTATTTTATGTATCATAAATTTTATATATTATATTTATTTTATGATCCCGAAAATTTATTGTGTTTGACTTAGTATTTTATTAATGTTTTTGACTCTTTTATCAATTGCGTAATTGTCATATTTATCAAAAATAATTTTTTAAAAAGTTTTAAAAGTTAATAATAAATTATAGTCTTTGAAAAAAACTTATAAATCAATTTTTTTCACTTTTGTCTTAGTTTGAATATGCCCTACGTAGACTTTGTTTTAGGAGTGAATGCTAATCAAGTTGTCCCTGAAGAAGCCTTTCGTTTCAAGAGATATTGCATTCACACAACACCAAAGAATTAGGCTTGTTACAGTTTTGAGCTTGTTTGATTAGAAACTAGAGGGAAAATTTCCGTCTGGAACAGAAAAATTGGCTAAATGAACCGACGAAAAGTATTATCACCGCTTCTCACAAAAAAAAAATGCATTTGTTATCCCTATGCTTTGTAGATTTCAATGTTATTGTCCCTAAACTCTATGGAAACGGGGTGTTTTTGTAAATGTGACCTGCGGTAACCTGTAAGCACCCAGAAGATGACACGTGGCAGCGGGGCTTGCCAGTTGCCCGATTATTTTATTCATTTAATTTGTTTTTTTAATTTCGTAAATTGTTTTCCTTTACCCACGTGGAAGGATAAGTGGAGGATATTTTTTTTTTTTTTGTAGTTTTTGAAGATAAAATGAGGAGTAGCGTTGTGGGCCCGTTCATGTGGGACGAATGGGCTAGAATTTTGGCACGCTTTGGATTCGGCACCAACGAATTTTGTTAAAATTTTTTTTAAAAACCCTAAGCCATCCCTGCAACAATTTAATATGGGAAGGCATCGCTTCCTTCACAATCTCTTTTCTTTCCCCTCAAACCCCCAAAAAAACTCGTTTCCTTTCTTTTTCTTTCTTCCCCTCCCCCACTAAAAAAAATCTCGTTTCATTTCTTTTTCCCCTTGAAAAAAACTTGTTGTTTGTCTTTGGCCGAGTCATGTTGTGAACACCCAAATTTGACACATGGACATTCTGTTAAATTAGAATTTAAACATGCTTGAACTTGGAGATTGATGAGAAGATTGAGTCTTGAGATTAAGACATATTTGAAATTTATTTTAGTAGAATTAATATATTTGGTAATTTAAACCTTTATGTTTTTGAACTCTAGGATTAATGAGATGATTTAATCTTAGAATAAAAGTATACTATGGTCTAATATACTAAAATATGTTTTATTTCATTGTTTGGGCTCTTTAATTTATCTTTGACCCAATTATATTGAGATAATTTATTTTTGGGCTCGAAATGGATTTTAAGGGGCCCAAGTTAGTGAAATAGAGTTCCTCCAGAGGTTTTTAGCCCATTAACACATTTTCTTGCAGGATAATTTTAGCTCTGATATTCGTGGAAAATCAGAGTTAAATCATCATTCAATCGGAAATTGTGTTTTTGGTATGATTGTGCATAAAATGGGGATGTAAATGTGTTTGAATCAGTTATGGAATGATCGGGAGGAGTAGTAATCAAGTAATTGAGTGATTCTGGGTAGTCTAAGGGTTAATTACCCGGTAGGATCAATCAGGGAGAAATTAGGGGAGAATCGAGATCGAAAAAAAAAGAACGGGTGTAACGCGCAGGCGCGGGCGGTCATTTCGGAATGACCGCCAGGTCTGGGTGGTCTTCCTTCCATGACCGCCCGACCGGCAGTCATCCACCCAGAAACGCATTTTCTCCCCAATTTTCGCCCGTAATCTGATTCTACTCGGTTTTGGCCCAGAGTTTTGGCCATTACCTGGATCATTAAGTTGGTCCACGCCCCTAGGCTACCCAGAACACTGTAAATAGGACCCTCCTCTCACATTTCAAAGGACACACAGATGCTATTACACAAACACTCTTCATAAAGCTTTCAAGCTTGGAGAAACGCTACCTCTCCAAGCTTAAGGATTAGTTCCATAGGCAAAACTCTGGTAGAATTTCGTGGGTAGCATCGTCCGTTGAAGGCAGCAAAGGGGAAAGTCAAGAAGAACTCCAAGACTGAGTTGAGTAGTGGGAGGAAATTGTGTGGAAGGCACAACCCAAACCAAGGAGCTAGAGGAGGGCTACAAGAGGTATTCCTAATCCCTGTTTGCCTGACCAATTATTGTTGAGATGTTGATGTTGATGATGATGTGATTGTTGTGATGCCATGTCGAGAACTACGTGGGCTTTTAACCTGGTCGCCGGGGTACGTAGGTGGTTTCTAGTGGTGGAAACTCAAGCCCAATCTTCTTCTTCTCCCCTTTCTTTTTAATATTCAGTTATTATTGTTTTGATGCTCACACTTGCACACTTGCACAAGGCATACAAAATCCTCTAACTGCACAAAGTTTCGCCCCAACATGGATGGGTGCCTAACACCTTCCCATCCATGACGAATCCCCGGGTCCAGCATCTTTGGTTCATTATCCAATTGTCCAAATGGAGTCACATGTAGGGTTTTCCCCAAGTTTTTGTCCCTTAATAAAATTTGGGTGGCGACTCCAAAGATGTTGGATGACGGTTATGAAGAAGGTGTAAAGGAAAAGTGAGTAGGCCCAAGTGATTTTGGGTCGGGTATTCACAGCTGGCGACTCCACTGAGGACTTAGAGGGTTCAAGAAACCTTGCGCAATCATTGGATTTTTGTATGCCTTTTTATATGTCATCATAAGTGCATTGCATTCATGATAAATGTTGTGAAACCCTTTTTATGTTTCATCATAAGTGCATTGCATTCTGCTACAATGCTTTCCTTAAGCGATAGTGGCTTGTGTGAACCGGTTTCTCGCTGCTCAAGCGATGATAGGGATTGATGGGCCCCGGACCTCACGCGATATCCTTTATCACATGTGAGTAGGCCAAACTATTCCTTAGCGGCAGTCTTTTAGCCCCCAACCAGCTGCATACCCTGAGCGTCTCATGCATTGTGAATCAATAAGTGGTACGTGCAATTTTTGTGTGATTATTTTTGTGGATTCATGTATGTGTAAATAGAGTGTTTTTATTTTGATAAACCAGAAAAAAATAAAAAATATATAGCTGGACCGCTGTGCTAACTCTGCGGAGGGTGCTACATCGCATAGTGTGAATTGATGAGTCTAGGAAACGAACCCAAGGGGAGTAAGTATGCATGTCTAAGCCGATGATATTTTTCTGGTGTTGCTTCCTAGTTGATATGTTCAGTTGGTCTACCATATTTTAGGGAATCTCCATTTGCATACATTGAACATGTATCACATGTTTTTCAAATCAAATAAATCGAGCCGAGGTGTATCGTCCTTGTTGAAACTTAAGTTTTCTTGAAAAGGAAAAGAGATTGTTTTTAAAGAAAAAAAACATGTTTTGCGAGTATATTCCATCATGGTTTCCACCAATTGTTTCTTTGAAATAAAACAAAGCTTAAGTCTAGGACTCTTGATGGCAATAAATCGAATCCATTGAAAATCCTACCTTTAGGACACCATGAGTGAAATACTAATTTTTTTTAAGCCCACCAATTGCCATGATTAAGGGGAATTTTGTTGATGGATGGCCAACGATGATTCTTGGAGTTTTGAACATTTTTTGCTGCTCAATCCGACATTTGTTTTTCTGAACTCCCTATGCCTGTTTCTTTTTTTCGAAAAATCTTGACGTCAACATTTACATCCTACAACAAATTGCCAAGCCTTTTCAGAGCGAATTTCTCATGTAGATGCTCGATAAAGGATATGATTTAGGCCCTCTTTGCTCAAGCACGCAAGCCAACAAAAAGCCAACCCGGTAGCATTATCCCTTAGTAACCCTCTTTGAGCCCATGACGTGATAGCCAGACTTTCTTTGATTACCCACATCGACCTACCTTTAGCCCTTGGAGGCTTCTCTACGGCTATCATATATTTCTCTTCCAAGAATCATACCTTCTTCAAAACCCATCGGGAAGATCTCACTCCGAGCTTTCATCAAAGAATTTTTAGTTGATGACAAGCGCACATGAGTCTCAACTTTTACACATCCAAGATGGTCGATGCAACGAATCACTCCAAGAGCATTATAAAATCCCGAAGTGTACATATGGAGGAATAGCCAAAGCCATTCACCGAAAGTCGTCCAAATCAATCGAAGAAAAATCATCAAAATCTTCCAAAATTGATTTCGGAAAATCCAAACAGCAAAGAAACAAGTGTGTGCAAAAGCAATTGATTTGAAGCAAGAAGAATTTCCTCAAGAAGGTCAAGCCAAGTTGGATGTTATCTCAAGAATTACGCTTCCAGAATATCTTTTGTTTTCTTGATGGGAGCTCACTCAAGGCCTTTCCTAAGAAGTGGTTTTGAACTTTGAATCCCTTACTATCCTTCTTTGATAAACCTATACACATGACCCCATTACAACCCTCAATGAAAGACCTATTGATCCTTTTGAGAGTATCTATACATAATAGTGGAGTTTAGACCTGGGATTTGCCTATGGGATTTCTTTCTGAAAATTTCACGACGTCAAATCATACTTGCATATGGGATTTTTCTTTACTCGGTTTTTTTATTCTAAAATATTTTTTTTTATATGAACTCTTAAGAGTCCTCGATTGGGTGTCTTGATCTAAGTTCCCTTTAGACGGTGATTTGGTAAAGATTTTCAAAACCTTTGATTTGTAGCGTCTTATTACTACTGGTTTTGGCCATTCATGGGGTCCTTGTTAAAAAAATAAATAAATAAAAAATATATATATATTCATGGCCATTGGGAGTCCTTCACTTGAAGCTTTTGTGATTTTAGATGGGATAATTCGCGTTTTTCAAGTTTCTTAACTTCCACCTTCGGCTTCAATAATTTTCATTGCTCATGCATCATACTAGGGGCACATGCATCCAAACGCACTATGTGGATAGCACTTGCATCCATATATGCAGAAGTAGACAGCGCTTGCATTCGAAGTGAAAAATAGAAAGAGAAAAAGAGGAAAAGTGGAAGAGGATAAACAACATGTCATGGCATCATGTAGAGACTAGGGGCATCCCTCATGCATTGAAAAGATAAACACATTGTAGGCATGCGCATGCATCACTTACATGTAGAACATGGATTCCTTAAGAAGGTAGACCTGGTTGAGGGTAGATGATCAATGAAAGTGACAACATCAGAAATTCATCATTTGGTGTGGACTTACATCTCCTGGGATTAATGACTAGAGGGGCATGGCATGCCCGAATTTTTAGATGACTTTGTTTGTAGAATAACGGGCATGTCATGCTCACACTCGCGGTGTAGACATTATGATCACCTGTAGATTCTAGGGGCACGGCGGCCTCCAGCTTTTGATGACTGATGATTGATGTTGGGCATTCATGGAGATGTAAGCCCCAACTTTTGTTGATGAGTTTGGGGCATTCTTGAGAAGATGTAAGGCCCAATTTTTTTATAAAGTTGATGTGTGTTTTCTTGGGCATTCAAGGAGATGTAAGCCCCGACTTTTGTTGATGATTTTAGGCGTTCTCAATAAAACGAGTTGTAAGGCCCAGCTTTTTTGTGAAATGATGCAGGGGCATGCTACCCACGATTTGAATTGTGTGATTTTCGGGGCATGCTACCCCACTAGAGTTAATGTCTAATCCTAAGGGCATAGCTGCCCATGTTTTTTTTTGGAATGAGTGCACAAAGGGCATAGCTGCCCTAGTTTTTAGAACTTGAATAAGGGGCATAGATGCCCTAATTTTGAAAGTTGAACAAAAGGCATAGCTGCCTAGATTTTTGAACATGAAGGGCATAGCAGCCGTAATTTTTTGATGTTGAGAGAGGGCATAGTTGCCCGCATTTTCGAAGTTGATTACGCCATGGGCATAGCTGCCCGATTTTTTATTTAAGTTCATTAGGGGCATAGCTGTCCGAGTTTTTTAGACATATGAGGGGCATAGCTGCCCTAATCTTTCGAGTCGATCAAGGGCATAGCTACCCAAGTTCATGATTTCATGGTGGGCATAGCTACCCAAGTTCATGATTTCATGGTGGGCATAGCTGCCCAAACTATTGAGAGGGGCATAGCTACCCGGATGTTTTTGAAGTAGAACATATGAAGGGCGTAGCTGCCCGAGTTTTTCGAAATTTAATTAACGGGCAAAGCTGGCCCGGTTTTTAACTTGGTTGCATGAAGGGCATGGCTGCCCCTGTTTTCAAGTTTAATTGCATGAAGGGCATAGCTGCCGAGTTTTTACTTTGATCGCATGAAGGGCATAGCTGCCCAAATTTTTGAATTTAAACGGTATAGCTATCCAAGTTTTTGAATTTAATCAAAGGGCATAGCTGCCCGAGTTCTTAACTTGGTTGCATGAAGGGCATAGCTGCCCGTGTTTTTGAATTTGATTGCATGGAGGGCATAGCTACCTGATTTGCTCATGTTAAGGGCATAGCTGCCTGGATTGCTAATTGCATCAAGGGCATAGCTGCCCCATTTCTTCAAGATGATTTCAACCAAGGGCATAGCTGCCCGAATTTGTGAAGCTAATTATGTCAGGGGCATAGCTGCCCACATTTTTGAAGTTGACTACGTCGAGGGCATAGCTGCCTGAGTTTCCAAAAATAGTTACACCAGGGGCATAGCTGCCCAGTTTTCTTGCAAACTGAGGACATAGATGTCCAAATTTTGAGATGTTTACACATTTGGTGGTATAGCTGCCCCATATTTTCAAACCAAGAGCATAGCTGCTCAAAATTCAAGACACACACAACTTGCATCAAACCATTCAAATTTGGTTGTTCCTTTCTTGCGTTGTTTCGTCCATAATCTCTAAGGACTCATCAACGAGGGTCTTCTGTGAACACCCAAATTTGACCCATGGATATTCTGTTAAATAAGATATTAAACAAGCTTGAACTTTGAGATTGATGAGATGATTCAGTCTTGAGATTAAGACATATTTGAAATTTATTTTAGTAGAATTAATATATTTTGGTAATTTAAACCTTTATGTGTTTGAACTCTAGGATTAATGAGATGATTTAATCTTAGGATAAAAATATACTAAGGTCTAATACACTAAAATATGTTTTATTTCATTGTTTGGGCTCTTTAAATTATCTTTGACCCAATTATATTGAGATGATTTATTTTTGGGTTAGAAATGGATTTCTGGGGGCCCAAGTTAATGAAATATAGTTCCTCCAGAGTTGTTTAGCCCATTAACACATTTTCTTGCAGGATAATTTTAGCTCTGATTTTCGTGGAAAATCAGAGTTAAATCATCATTCAATTGGAAATTGTGTTTTTGGTATAATTGTGCATAAAATGGAGATTTTAATGTGTATGAATCAGTTATGGGATGATTGGGAGGAGTAGTAATCAAGTAATTGAGTGATTCTGGGTAGTCTAAGGGTTAATTATGCGGTAGAATCAATCAGGGAGAAATTAGGGGAGAGTCTAGATCGAAAAAAGAAAAGAACGGGTGTAACGCGCAGGCGCGGGCGGTCATCTCAGAATGACCGCCAGGTCTGGGCGGTCTTCCTTCCTTGACCCCCCGGCGGCCATAGCAGTCATACACACCCAGAAACGCATTTACTCCCTTATTTTCGCCCGTAATCATATTCTACTCGGTTTTGGCCAAGAATTTTGGCTATTACCTTGATCATTAAGTTGGTCCACGCCCCTAGGCTACCCAGAACACTATAAATAGGACCCTCCTCTCACATTTCAATGGACACACAGATGCTATTACACAAACACTCTTCATAAAGCTTTCAAGCTTGGAGAAACGCTACCTCTCCAAGCTTAAGGAATAGTTCCATAGGCAAAACTCTAGTAGAATTTCGTGCGTAGCATCGTCCATTGAAGGCAGCAAAGGGGAAAATCAAGAAGAACTCCAAGATTGAGTTGAGGAGTGGGAGGAAATTGTGTGGAAGGCACAACCAAACCAAGGAGCTAGAGGAGGGCTACAAGAGGTAATCCTAATCCCTTTTTTCCTGACCAATTATTGTTGAGATGTTGATGTTGTTGATGATGTGATTGTTGTGATGCCATGTCGAGAACTATGTGGGCTTTGAACCCTGTCGCCGGGGTACGTAGGTGGTTTCTAGTGGTGGAAACTCAAGCCCAATCTTCTTCTTCTCCCCTTCCTTTTTAATATTCAGTTATTATGTGTTTTGGTGCTCACACATGCACACTTGCACAAGGCATACAAAAACCTCAAATTGCACAAAGTTTCGCCCCAATATGGATGGGTGCCTAATACCTTCCCATCCATGATGAATCCCTGGGTCCAGCATGTTTGGTTCGTTATCTAGTTGCCCAAATGGATTCACATGAAGGGTTTTTCCCAAATTTTTGTTCATTAGTAAAATTTGGGTGGCGACTCCAAAGATATTGGATGATGATTATGAAGAAGGTGTAAAGGAAAGGTGAATAGGCCTAAAAGATTTTGGGTAGGGTATTCACACATATCACCATTTTCTTCGTCTTGAAATTCCCTCAAATTCTATTTCAACCAGGCCTTCAAGCGATGGTGTTTTGTTGGATGGAAATTTTACACTGTCAACCATCTCTCAGAAGCCCGTCTATGATTACGAAGGAGTAATCTGGTGTTTTTGCGGGCGTAGGTCTCCCAGATGGTACTCTTTGTAGAATCAAAATCCCATATATTCCCTGAACTCCTACCTCACAGCTTCTTCTTTGCTTTTGTCAACTTTATTCACACTCTTTGTCATATGCATTTATTTGGAGGTCTTTACATGGAAGCAATTGCCTCAAGTAAACCTCCTGCGACTGGGTGAGCACTTATGGTCCATGACGCCTATGTCTGATTGTGGTTGCCTGCACTGGCTTCCATGCAGTTCTACTACTATATTTGCTTCCCATAGGAACAATGACTGCTGCAACCTGATTGCACTACCTCAAGAATTAAACAAAAAAAGCCAAACCCAATAAAGCGTTGGTCTCTCTATCTCTCCACATCCTAATTGGGCCTGTAATAACCATTGCTTACAAGATGTATTATGACTTGTCAGCACCATTTACCCTTAATACATCTCTTATATCATCACATGAGATCTTACATGTGTGCTATTTCTCTCATTATTCATGTAACAGTGAATCCTTTCTCTTTGTTTTCAATAGAGCAGTCAATCGGTTTTTAATCTTTAAATTACAGTAGTATAAATATGGAAATAGGAATATTATAGAGTCACGCGAATGATTAGTCTAAAATTAGATAACGACATAGTGACAGTCATTTGCAAGCCAAACTACATACAATCAATTCACGTACAATATTCTCCAATGATGTTCCATCGTTTTACTAACTTGAAAGTGAAGGGCCATTGCATGTAATATCGAAATTACCATCATACATACGCACGTTAAAAAAATCAAAACGGGCCAACATGTTCAGGGTTGCCTGAATTGTACCGCAAATATTATCCGTTTGTTAGCCCACCAGCATATGCCATAGAATTAATTAGTACCAGCAACTGTTAATTATGTTTTTTAAGACTGTAAAGGACAATTCAACACTGACTGACCTGGAAACTATAGTCATATTCGTCTGGAAAAGGTATCTACCATATGACCACTCGCTCTCGGGCCCGGGATAAGGCGAAAACAAAAGACGTAGATGAATGGTACTGTAGCAAACAGAAAACTATTCCATAAATAAAATGGATGTTAATTTTCAAAACAATTCCATAATAAAAAAAGGTTTAATTGATGAGTTCATTACAAACTTAATAGCATTACCACAACAGCAGGTCCGGGGCATTGGGGGGATATCCACCTCTTGAACTTGAACTTCCTTCACCAGCACCTGAACCACAACGACCAGCAACTGAACCGCCACCACTTGGACTTGTAGTAAGTACAAACTCCCAATGGATATTTGGGAACAGCCTTTGGATGCTGGTATAATTTTCTAGCATTGCAATTCTCATCTGCATGAAAATGTTTCTATCACCTCAACAAGGACAAATAGAATAGGAGGACACTAATTTAAAAATTCAAACGAGCAGAAAATTACAGGGTCGTAGACAAAATCCTTAAGGAGATTAAAAATTTCAGTCTGACTTAGATCCAGAGCTATTCGATCCAGCTTCTGTCACTGTATGGCGCTGTGGGCTTCGGACAGATGGCCTAAATAGTTGTCCTTCAGTAGCTTGTACTTCTCTTTGAACTTAAAGTTGTAGATACCTTTTTTTTTTGGGAAGGCTCCTGTTCACTCAACTATCCAAGAGTTACATGAGATGTAATTGATAAGAGGTGGTCTACATAAATAGCTGTAATATAAGTGATTAGCCAAAGCTAACTTGTATTACTGCGAAATATGGATCTTGGCCCACTAGAATACTTATAGTTAAGTGTATAGAAATAATACATGAGGGTTATTATTTCAGTGGAAGTATCATTTATTGAAATTCCTTGTTAAATGATTTTACTTATGCAAGACTCTTATTATGTGTGATTTAATTGTTGTAGAGTTACCAAGGCACAAAACACAAACACTGCATCACTGCGATCAGCCCTTGAGAAGGAAAAGTTGAATGCAAACAACTTTCTTAAGTGGCACCGAAATTTGAGGATTGTCCTCAAGCAAGAAAAGAAGTTGTATGTCCTTGAAGGGCCTGTTCCTGACGAACCAGCTGCCAATGCTCCCTATGCGGAGAAAGATGCTTATAAGAAGCATACGGATGATGCATTGGATGTAGCCTACCTCATGATGGGTGCTTTCGATATGATCGAACACCTTAAGATGCTTTTTGAGGGGCAAGCTAGGCATGAGAGGTATGAGACCTCAAAGGCATTGGTCCAATGCAAGATGACTAAGTCGTCACCTGTTCGGCCTCATGTGCTCAAGAAGATGGCATATATCGAGAGCCTTGAGGATCTGGGTTTTCCCTTGTAGAGGGAGATGGCTATTGACCTTGTCCTGCAATCGTTGTCGGACAGTTATAGTCAATTTGTCATGAACTTCAACATGAATCATCTTGATAAGATATTGAAAGAGCTGCTTAACATGTTGGGAACTTCTAAGCTGCAGATGAAAGCCAAAAAAGGTAATAACATCTTCATGGTTCAAAATGGCAAAGGGAAGGGAAAGGCTAAGTTCAATAAGGAGAAAAAATTTGCCAGAAAGTCTGGTTCATGTTCTTCTTCTTCTTATGTTGCACTAGCACTGAAACCCAAAGGTGGTATTGCTAAAGAGGAACAGTGCTTCCATTGTAAAAAAACTAGTCATTGGAAGTGTAATTTCCCTATTTACCTTAAGGAGGTGAAGAAACAGAAGGGAAGTAAGACTTCCACTTCAGGAATTTTTGTTATAGAAGCTAATATTTCTATCTCAGCATCATGGGTATTAGATACTGGATGTGTTTCTCACATTTGTGTAAATGTGCAGGATCTGACAAAGAGTAGAAAATTAGCAAAAGGTGAAGTGGACCTGCGTGTGGGGAGTGGAGCAAGAGTTGCTGCATTAGCCGTAGGGACTTATCGTTTTTCTTTACCTAGTGGTTTGATTTTTGAATTGGACAATTGCTATTATGTGCCTACAATAAGTAGGAATTTGATTTCTATTTCTTGTTTGGACAAGAAGGATATTTCATTTATAATAAAGAACAACTGTTGTTCTATTTATTTGAATGATGTTTATTATGGTGGTGCACATTTGCGCAATGGTTTGTATATTCTAGATCTTGAAAACCCGATCTATAACAATAACACCAAAAGGGTAAAATTAAATGATTCTAATACGACCTATCTCTGGCGTTATCGCCTGGGTCATATAAATGAGACTCGCATATTTAAACGCCAGACTCATTTGATTTTGAATCGTATGAGACATGCATGTTAGTGTAATGACCAAAAGCCAATCATTGGATGATAATATTATCATGTATTTTGATTAAGATTTTATTCCAATAAATATGTTTATCTATGGTAAATGCTTGCACATATTTATAACCTAAGAATATCTTATATTCTTGAAATGTCCCTAGTCGATTATTATTATGGATGGCTTGTAATAATAAATAAAGACTAGCGTATGTTGAGAATCATATGAGATATGAGTTCTACATACGGGTACAAGTTAGAGAACTTGTGGACTGGACTGACCCGACATAAGAACACTGCATAGACTCATGTTGTCATTAGTGATTCTTATATGTACTGTCCTTAGACCTGAGATCATCAAGGTTCCCAACACGTGAGTCATATAATTTGATAATACTCTTGGTCATTCGTAATTGAGTGGACCTAAGAGTAATCATTGGGTATATGATATAATGTGTAGTGGGTTTTGTATGATCAAGATGGAATTCGTCCAACCCATATAACGGGTATATTATCAGTTGGGGCCCTTGATAGAGTTGAATTGTAAATGCATGGCCAAGCTCGGACTAAATAATATGGGGATATCATTTGTATCTATTTTACACAGTTAACTCGGGGATCAAGAAACCTTAGATCAAACATATACGAGAATGACATATTCCATGTCTCCTGTTTGATCTTGATATAATGGGACGAAAGGATAATGACATTTTTCGAGACATAATGAATCAGTACTGATCATGTCGTTTGGGTAGCAATGATGTGTTGCTAGACACCGCTCACTGTTTATAATTGTAAATGAGAGTTTATAATTATTGCGAAACGTCACAAGTGCCTACAGAGTCACACACTTAGAACTGTTGATTCTAGTTAGTGGTTAGACCATAGTTGGACCTGGGTATTAAGCTAGTGGTTAGACCATGGTTGGACCATGGTTCAACCGGGTCGTTTTGGTTGATTTGGTTCATTAATTGCTAGATTTTTGAACCAGAATTATTGCTCAAGATGATGTGTAATCCTATATATTCAGATATATATGTTTAAAGTGGAGCATTAAGTCATAGTGGAAACATAATCATGAAGGATAAGACATGATTATGTTGGCGAATGACTCAATAAACTATGCTTGTTGTGTGTATATGATGATTGAGTGTATAATCAGATTATTACATTCATTTTAGACTAAGTACACACACTTCATTTGAGAAAAAAACACATCAAACACTCTCTAGGCTCTTGCTCTCGGAAATTCTGCTGCTAGCACTGCGGTTCGGGAGTGCTCGGGTTAGTGATCGTGAGACAGTTGCTAGCAGTCATCAACGGTTCGTGTGGATACCATAGAGGAGTCAGATTTTTGTCCGGTTCTTACTGATTTAGATCATCAGTTGAGTGAAAGAACTCAACTAATTCCAGGTACAAAAAATCTTGTTATTCCGTTTACCCCGTTTCACTTGGATCCTCCATTAGTTCCGGGTCTTTTCCGCTATGTGTTGTATCTATTTGTTGTTGTACCCGGATACTTACAATGGTAGCGGAGCCTCTTGTGAAACACTAAACTGAATTAGTTGCTTATATGAATGATATGTTATATAAGAAGAGGCTTGATCATGATAGTATAAGCAACATAACTTGATCATAGTTTATTATGCATCTGTTGATTGTATGTTTAAACTAGATCATTATGATTCTCATATATATGATATGTTGAAGTCGGTTCCGTCAAAGGTGTTTGACAGCAAGTACTTGATTGGTATATGATATCAATCAAGGTATGTTTTCGGCAGAAAGTCGAATGAGTTCGACAGGAGTGATTGAAAGGTATATAATACCAAAACATCGTTGTTTTAGTCAAAACATCGTTGTTTTAGTCAAAACATCGATGTTCTCTTTGGTCGATTGTCGGCCGAAGGGTCAAAACATCGATGTTTAGGTGTAAACATCGATGTTCTCTTTGGCCGAAGGGTCAAAACATCGATGTTTAAAGTGTAAACATTGATATTCTGAGACTTTGCCAATTAATTTGTAGTGGCAGACTACTCAAACATCGATGTTTAGATGTAAACATCGATGTTCTGAGGTTCTGCCAACTTCAAACATCAATGTTCAGGATTAAACATCGATGTTCTGAGGTTCTACCAACTTATTTGAAGTTCCAGAATTCTCAAACATCGATGTTCTGGTTTAAACATCGATGTTTTGAGATTCTACCAACTTAAAACATCGAAGTTTAAGCTTAAACATCGATGTTTTGAGTTTTCTGCCGAATTTTGTATATCAGCTCACCTGCAAAATTCTGCTGTCCATTTGGAATTTTAGTTGTTTCTGCCGAATTTTGTATATTAGCTCACCTACAAAATTTTGCATGCCTGGATAACATGTTCTTATGTTCTTAATGATATATGAACAATATGTTGATTGCTTGTTAACATGCTTATCCTTCTATAACCGTGTCACATAGCTTGATATTGATTATATAAGATGCATGGTCATTGTATATGCGATATATAATTTGTGAATTACATGCATGTTATGTATGGAAACAATTGTTGATGTAAATATTAAGTTCTTCATGTGTTGCCTTCCAATGATAAGCACTCATCTATGCTTAGATCAACACATGGTAGGTTTTCCAAAGCAAAGTGCCAATGTTTATCCTAGCAAGATGCGATGGGATAATTGAAATATCCAAATTGCTTGTCATGGGTTAAACTTAACTAAGTCATCTCAATAGGATTGGGGACTTAGAGGCAAAGAGTTGAGATAAGTCTATGTGATAGACAAGAACAAGAGTTGTTCACTTAACTATCCAAGAGTTACATGAGATGTAATTGACAAAGAGTTTTCTACCTAAATAACTATGATGTAAATGATTAGCCAAAGCTAACTTATCTTGTAGTGAAATATGGATCTTGGCCCACTTATCATCTTGATTTATATAGTGGGAGTATCATTTAATAAAATTCCTTGTTAAATGATTTTATGTATACATGACGCTGATTTTGCGTGAATTGATTCTTGTAGAGTTATCATGGCAAAAAACACAAGTACTATGTCACTGCGATCAGTCCTTGAGAAGAAAAACTGAATGGGAATAATTTCCTTAAGTGGCATCGTAATTTGAGGATAGTCCTCAAGCAAGAAAAGAAGTTGTATGTCTTTGAAGGACATGTTCCTAATGAACCGGCACCTAATACTCCTTGGGTGGAAAAGGATGGTTACTAGAAGCATGTTGATGAAGCATTGGATGTTGCTTGCCTTATGCTTATCACTATGGACTCTGAGCTTGAGAAGCAATATGGAACTTGGGTGCTTTCGATATGATCGAACACCTGAAAATGCTCTTTGAAGAGCAAGCCAGGCATGAGAGGTGTAAGACCTTGAAGGCCTAGGTTTTCCATTGCATAGAGAGTTGACCGTTGATCTTGTCCTGCAATCGTTGCCAGATAGTTACAGCCACTTTGTCATGAATTTCAACATGAATCATCTTGACAAATCATTGTCTGAGTTGCTTAACATGTTGGGAACAGTTGAGCAACAGACGAAGGCAAATAAATCCAACAATATTTTGATGGTTGGAAATGGCAAAAAAAAGGGTAAAGCCAAGTTTAACAAGAAGAAGAAATCTGCCAAAAAGTTTGGTTTATATGCATCTTCTTCTTCACATGTGCTGAAACCCAAAGGTGGTGTTTCAAAGGAAGGAAAATTTTTCCATTGCAAGAAACCTGGCCATTGGAAGCATAACTGCCCTATTTACCATGAGGATGTGAAGAAACAGAAGGAAAGTAAGACTTCCACTTTAGGTATTCTTGTTATGGAAGCTAATATTTCTATCTTTGCATCATGGGTATTAGATACTGGATGTGGTTCTCACATTTGTATAAATGTGCAGGCAGGATTTGAGAAAGAGTAGAAAATTAGCAAAGGGTGAAGTGGACCTGCGCGTTGGAATGGAGCAAGAGTTGTTGCGTTAGCCGTAGGGACTTATTATCTATCTTTACCGAGTGGTTTAGTTTTGGAACTTGATGACTGCTATTATGTACCTACTGTAAGCATGAATTTGATTTTTGTTTATTGTCTGGACAAGAAGGGTTTTTCATTTGTAATAAAGAACAACGGTTGTTCTATTTATTTGAATGATATTTATTATGGTGGTGCATATTTAAGCAATGGATTGTACGCTCTAAACCGAGAAACTCCAATCTATAACATTGATTCGAAGAAGGTTAAATTAAGCGATTCTAATACAACCTATCTCTGGCATTGTCGTTTGGGCCATATAAACGAGACTCGTATTTCTAAACTCCATAAGGATGGGCTTTTAGACTCATTTGATTTTGAATCATATGAGACATGTGAGTCATGTTTATTGGGAAAAATGACGAAGGCTCCTTTTGCTGGTAAAGGTGAAAGAGCTTCAGACTTGTTAGGCCTTTACATTCGGATGTATGTGGACTAATGTCAACACAAGCTAGAGATGGATTTCAACACTTCATTACATTTACTGATGATTATAGTAGATATGGCTATGTGTATCTTATGAAGCACAAGTCAGAATCCTTTGAAAAGTTCAAAGAATTCAAGATTGAAGTACAGAATCAACTTGGCAAGAGTATTAAAATGCTTCTATCTGATCGAGGAGGTGAATACTTAGATCGAGAATTTCTTGATCATCTAAAGGGATGTGGTATAGTATCACAACTTACTCCACCAGGAACACCTTAATGGAATGGTGTTTCTGAAAAGAGAAATAAAACCCTGTTAGCCATGGTGTTAGTGTAATATGCCCAAAAGCCAATCATTGGATGATTGTACATAGTCACGTAAATACATTAAGGTTATTCCAATAAATATGTTCATGAGATAAACGCTTGCACATATTTATAACCCTAGAATATTTTGTATTCTTAAATGTCCCTAGTCGATTATTATTATGGATGGGTTGTAATAATAAATTAAGACTAGCGTATGTTGAGAATTATATGAGATATGAATTCTACATACGGGTACAAGTTAGAGAACTTGTGGACTGGACCGACCCAACATAAGAACACTACATGGAACGTTATATGATTGTCATTAGTGGTTCTTATATGTATTGTCCATAGACCTGAGATCATCAAGGTTCCCAACATGTGAGTCATATACTTTGATATTACTCTTAGTTATTCGTAACTGAGTAGACCTTAGTGTAATCATTGGGTATATGATATAATGTGTAGTGGATTTTGTATGATCAAGATGGAATTCGTCCAACCCATATAACGGGTATATATTATCAGATGGGCCTCTTGATAGAGTTGAACTGTAAATGCATGGCCATGCTCGGATTATGTGATATGGTGATATCATTAGTATCCGTTTTACACAGTTAACTCGGGGATCAAGAAAATTAGATTAAACATATACGAGATAAACTTATTCCATGTCTCGTGTTTATTCTTGATAATGTGACGAAAGGACGATGACATATTCCGAGGCATAATGAATCAGTACTGATCTTGTCGTTTGGGTAGCAATGATGTGTTGCTAGACGCTGCTCATTGTTTATAATTGTAAAATGAGATTTTACAGTTATTGCCAAACATTACAAGTGCCTACAGGGTCATACACTTAGAACTGTTGATTCGAGCTGGTGGTTGAACCATGGTTTGACCATGGTTCGACCAGATGGTTGGACTGTGGTTGGACTAGGGTCGCTTTGGATTGCTTTGGTTCACTAATTTTCTGAATTATTGAACCAGATTGATTCCATGTGATGTGTAATCTCACTAAGAGATAATGGAGACATGATTAGACAAAAGCCTAATTATGATGGGCCAAGGGTGTTGGCCACTGTCTCATGCTTTTGTTGAGTGGGATTAGTGTATGCATAATCAGATTATGCTTGTAAGTTCATTAATTCTAGTTTTTAGACTTGAGAGAGTTTTTCAGACTTGCAAGAACACACATACACTCTCCTTTCTTTGAGAAAGAAAGAAAACACCACAAACAAAATTCTAGCTCCCGGAAATCTGCAGCTAGCATTGTTGTTCGGGAGTGCTCGAGTTAGTGATCGTGAGATGATTGCTAGCAGTAATCAACGGTTCGTATGGATACCATAGAGGAGCTGGATTTCTTGTCGGGTTCTAGCTGATTCTACACTATAGTTGGGTGAAAGACCTCAACCAAGCAAGGTACGAAAAATTGTTATTCGGTTTAGTTTGCCTCACATGGGTCCTCCATGAGTACCGGGTCTTTCCGCTGTATTTTGATTGTCAAGTTTGCATGCCTGGTGGCTTACAGTGGTAGCGGAGCCTCTTGTGAAACGCTAAACCGAATTAGATGTTCTTTTTGTTATATTTTGATTGTCAAGGTGTTCTTGGCAGTAAGTCGAATGAGTTCGACAAGGAAAAATCGATTGTCGGTTTTTGTATGGAACGATTGTCGTTCTAGTACAGCAAGGCCAAAACATCCATGTTTGTGAGACAAACATCGATGTTCACATGAGTTTTGCCTTGGCCGGATCTTCCAAACATCGATGTTGTGTGACAAACATCGATGTTCTAATGAAGATTGGCTTTGGCAGAATCTTGAAACATCGATGTTCAAGAGTTAAACATCGATGTTCTCATGACGAGTGGCCTTGGCAAAACTCTGAAAGATCGATGTTCAAGAGTTAAACATTGATGTTCTAGAGCACTGCCAAATTAGTTTGAGATTCCAGAATTCTCAAACATCGATATTTACGTTCAAACATCGATGTTCTTGAGTTCCAGAAGTCTCAAACATCGATGTTTAAAAGTTAGACATCGATGTTTAAAACTACTGCCAGAGATCTTGAACTTCTAGAAATTCAAGATATCGATGTTCACAAGTTAAACATCGATGTTCTTGAGCTCTGCCAAATAGTTTGGAGTTCCAGATTCTCAAAACATCGATGTACAAGTTTTAAACATCGATGTTCATGGGCTCTACCAAAAGGTTTCGAGTTCCAGAATTCTCAAACATCGATGTTTAAGAGTTAAACATCGATGTTCAAAAGTCAGACATCGATGTTCAAGAGTTAAACATCGATGTTCTTGAACACTGCCAAGTAGTTGGGAGAATCAGATTCTCTCAACATCGATGTTCTTATGTATTTTTGGTTTCCAAATTTACAAAACATCAATATATGATTTATCAAGAACATGCATATGATGTATAGGAATAATATGTTGATGTAAATATTAAGTTCATCTTGTGTTGGCTTCCATGATATGCTCTCATCATTGGTTAGATCAATACTTGGTAGGTTTTGCCAAAGCAAGGTGCCAATATTTATCCTAGCAAGGTGCGACAGGATAATTGTAATATCCGAACTGCTTATTATGGGTTGAACTTAACTAGGTCATCTCAATAGGATTGAGGACTTAGAGACAAGGAGTTGAGCTAAGTCTATGAGATAGACAAGAACAAGTGTTGTTCACTCAACTATCCAAGAGTTACATGAGATGTAATTGACAAGAGTTGTCTACCTAAATAACTATGATATAAGTGAACAGCCAAAGCTGACTTATCTTGTAGTGAAATATGGATCTTAGCCTACTTATAATTTTCTTGATTTATGTAGTAGGAGCATCATTTAATAAAATTCCTTATTAAGTGATTTTATGTATACATGACTCTTATTTGTGTGAGTTGATCAATGTTGTAGAGTTATCATGGCACAAAACACTAGTACACAATCACTGCGATCTTTCCTTGAGAAGGAAAAACATAATGGGAATAACTTCCTAAAGTGGCATCGCAATTTGAGGATAGTCCTCAAACAAGAAAAGAAGTTGTATGTCCTTGAAGGGCCTGTTCCTAATGAACCGGCGCCTAATGCTCCTAGGGCGGAAAGAGATGCTTACAAGAAGCATGTTGATGATGCATTGAATGTTGCATCCTTATTCTTGTTAACATGGACTCTGAGCTTCTGAAGCAACATGGGAACTTGGGTGCGTTCGATATGATCGAACCCCTGAAAATGCTCTTTGAAGAGCAAGCTAGGCATGAGAGGTATGAGACCTCTAAGGTATTATTCCAATGCAAGATGGTTGAGTCATCACCAGTCAGGCCTCATGTGCTCAAGATGATTAGAAACAATGAGAGCCTTGAGGGTCTGGATTTTCCTTTGCAAAAGGAGTTGGTTGTTGATCTAGTCCTGCAATCGTTGCCAGATAGTTACAGCCAATTTGTCATGAATTTCATTATGAATCATCTTGACAAATCCTTGTCTGAGTTGCTTAACATGTTAGGAACAATTGAGCAACAAATGAAGGCAAACAAATCCAACAATATTTTGATGGTTGGAGAAGGCAAAGGAAAGGGTAAAGCCAAGTTTTATAAGAAGAAGAAATGTGCCAAAAAGTTTGGTGCATGTACATCTTCTTGTTCACATGTTCTGAAATCCAAAGGTGGTATTGCAAAGGAAGGACAATGTTTCCATTGCAACAAACCTGGCCATTGGAAACGCAATTGCCCTATTTACCTTGAAGAGGTGAAGAAACAGAAGGGAAGTAAGACTTCGGCTTCACGTATTTTTGTTATAGACGCTAATATCTCTATATCTGCATCATGGGTAATAGATACCGGATGTGGTTCTCACATTTGTGTAAATGTGCAGGATCTGAGAAAGAGTAGAATATTAGCAAAGGGTGAGATAGACCTGCGAGTTGGAAATGGTGCAAGAGTTGCTGCATTAGCCATAGGGACTTACCATCTTTCTTTACCGAGTGGTTTGGTTTTGGAAATTGATGATTGCTACTATGTACCTACTATAAGCAGGAATTTGATTTCTGTCTCTTGTCTGGACAAGAAAGGTTTTTCATTTGTATTAAAGAACAATTGTTGTTCTATTTATTTCAATGATATTTATTATGGTGGTGCACATTTAAGCAATGGTTTGTGTGATCTAAACCTAGAAACACCAATCTATAACATTAATACGAAGAAGGTTAGATTTAACGATTCTAATGAAACCTATCTCTGGCATTATCGATTGGGCCATATAAACGTGACTCGTATTTCTAAACTCCATAAAGATGGACATTTGAACTCATTTGATTTTGAATCATATGAGACATGTGAGTCATGTTTATTAGGCAAAATGACGAAGGCTCCTTTTGCCGGTAAAGGTGGAAGAGCTTCGGACTTGTTAGGTCTTATACATTGTGATGTATATGGACCTATGTCAACAAAGGCTAGAGTCGGTTTTTTCAGTACTTTATTACATTTACAGATGATTACAATAGATATGGTTATGTGTATCTTATGAAACACAAGTCAGAATCCTTTGAAAAGTTCAAAGAATTCAGCAGTGAAGTACAGAATCAACTCGGCAAGAGTATTAAAATGCTTCGATCTGATCGAGGAGGTGAATACTTAGACCAAGATTTTTTTGATCATCAAAAGCAATGTGGTATTGTATCACAACTTACTCCACCAGGAACACCTTAATGGAATGGTGTATCTGAAAGGGGGAATAGAACTTTGTTAGACATGGTTCGCTCTATAATGAGTCAAGCTGACCTTCCTTCTTCATTTTGGGGACATGCATTATTGAGTGCTGCATTTACACTTAACCGTATTCCATCTATATCGGTTGAAAAGACACCAAATGAGATATGGACTGGGAAGCGTCCCAATTTGTTTTTTATGAGGATCTGGGGTTGTGAGGCTTTCGTGAGACGAGAAGCATCAGATAAACTCGGCCCTAAATCCGTCAAGTGCCTCTTAGTTGGATATCCTAAGGAAACTAAAGGATATTATTTCTATAATCCCACAGAGCATAAAGTGTTTGTTGCTCGTACTGCTATTTTTCTAGAATGAGAATTCATTTCTAGAAAGATCAGTGGGAGAAAAATAGAACTCGAAGAAGTTCGAGGTATAGAGGCTGAGATGGAACAAGGACAGGAACCACAAAATGTTGTGGGTGAAAAACCTGTGCCTGTAACACATGGACTACGTAGGTCTGATAGGATTCGGCATGAGCCTGAGAGATATGGATTTCTCATGACTCACACTGTAGATGTGATGCTCATAGAAGAGGATGAGCCCACTTCCTATCAGCAGGCTATTACGGGTCCAGACTCTAAAAAGTGGCTAGAAGCCATGAATTCGGAGATGGAATCCATGTATGAAAACAAGGTATGGACCTTGGTTGATCCATCTGAAGGGGTAAAACCTATTGGGTGCATGTGGGTCTTTAAGAGAAAGACCGACATGGATGGTAATGTGATTACCTTTAAAGGGCGATTGGTTGCAAAAGGTTTGAAGCAAGTTCATGGTATTGACTATGATGAAACTTTCTCACCAGTTGCCATGGTTAAATCTATCCGGATTCTATTGGCTATAGCAGCATACCATGATTATGAGATATGGCAAATGGATGTCAAAACCGCTTTCCTTAATGGAAATCTTTTAGAGGATGTGTACATGACACAACCTAAAGGTTTTGTCACTCCAGAAAATGCTAACATGGTATGCAAGTTGCAAAGATCCATTTATGGATTAAAGCAAGCTTCTAGGAGTTAGAATCTTCGTTTTGATGAAGTAATCAAACAGTTTGGTTTCATTAAAAATGAAGATGAGCCATGTGTTTACAAGAAGGTTAGTGGGAGCACTATCGTTTTCTTGTTACTGTATGTTGACGACATTCTACTCATTGGGAATGATATTCCAACACTACAGTCTGTAAAGACTTGGTTATGAAAGAATTTGTCATTGAAAGGACTTAGGAGAAGCAACCTACGTGCTAGGTATAAAGATCTATAGAGATAGATCCAAAAGGCTTCTTGGGCTAAGTCATAGTACATATATTGACAAGGTGCAAAAGAGGTTTAGCATGCAAGATTCCAAGAAAGGTTTCTTGCCCATGTCACATGGCGTATCTCTCTCAAAGAATCAATGTCCTAGTACATCTAAGGAGAGAGAGCGGATGAGTAAGATTCCTTATGCATCAGCAATAGGATCTATCATGTATGCCATGCTATGTACTCGACCGGATGTCGCATATGCATTAAGTGTCACAAGCAGATACCAATCTGATCCCGGTGAAAGTCACTGGACAGCGGTTAAGAACATCCTTAAGTACTTGAGAAGGACTAAGGATGCATTCATTGTATATGGAAGCATTGATGAGCTTGTTGTAAAGGGTTACACAGATGCTAGCTTCCAAACTGACAGGGATGACTTTAGATCCCAGTCAGGTTATGTGTTTTGTCTTGGAGGTGGTGCTGTTTGCTGGAAGAGTTCCTAGCAAGAAATAGTTGCCGACTCTACAACTGAGGCTGTGCAAAGTTCCTTCTGAGAACTATTTAGCAGATCCAATGACTAAGCCTCTCACGCAGCAGAAGCATGATGGTCATGATAAATCCATTGGTATTAGATACATGGATGATTGACTTTAGTGCAAGTGGGAGATTGTTAGTGTAATATGCCCAAAAGCCAATCATTGGATGATTATAAATAGTCATGTGAATACATTAAGATTATTCCAATAAATATGTTTATGAGATAAACTTTTGCACATATTTATAACCCTAGAATATTTTATATTCTTAATTGTCCCTAGTCGATTATTATTATGGATGGGTTGTAATAATAAATTAAGACTAGCGTATGTTGAGAATTATATGAGATATGAATTCTACATATGGGTACAAGTTAGAGAACTTGTGGACTGGACCGACCCAACATAAGCACACTAAATGGAACGTTATATGATTGTCATTAGTGGTTCTTATATGTACTGTTCTTAGACCTGAGATCATCAAGGTTCCCAACATGTGAGTTATATACTTTGATATTACTCTTGGCTATTCGTAACTGAGTAGACCTTAGTGTAATCATTGGGTATATGATATAATGTGTAGTGGGTTTTGTATGATCAAGATGGAATTCGTCCAACCCATATAATGCGTATATATTATCAGATGGACCTCTTGATAGAGTTGAACTGTAAATGCATGGCCATGCTCGAATTATGTGATATGGTGATATCATTAGTATCCGTTTTACACAGTTAACTCGGGGATTAAGAAAATTAGATTAAACGTATACGAGATTGACTTATTCCATGTCTCGTGTTTATTCTTGATAAATTCCCTGATTTTCATGTCAATCATTATCATTCTCATGTCTTTAAAAACCTTGGTAACATGATAGGAAAAACTGTTAAGCTAGATGGTAACACAAGAAACCCCAACAGAGCAAAATTTGCTAAAGTAGCCGTTTGTGTTGACATTACTAAGCCTCTAAAAGGAACTGTCTACTTAGAGGGGGAGCCCATCCGGGTTAGGTACGAAGGTTTGCCAAATATCCGCTATATTTGTGGCAAAATTGGGCATAGTGTTCTCACATGCCCAGAAATGGCGAAGGCACATTTTGAAGGGACCTCAGATGGTGGTCAGAGGCAAGAGGGTCCAAGTGCAGATCTGACAAAATGTGCCACTAATACAAGGGTTGTCCCAACCTAAACAACTGAAAAAGATGGAAGAGGTGAGTGGATGAATGTACCGAAGCGAATGAGGAGGCCGGCCAAACGCCAGGCAGACGGTACACCAGCGCCGTCGAAGATAGTAACTCCCAATGAAGTATCAAACAGATACCATATCCTAGCTGATGACCCGGACCCGGAGGCAGCAGGGGTTTACAGTAACAGGCCCACCCCACAAGCCGCTAACCATAAGCCATTACCACCCACGCCCAAACCTAGCAAAGGTGCAAGCCCAACAAACAAATCTCCAACCAACCCAAAGAAAATACCTCATCTAGGAAAACTACCCAACAGAACCCTCTTCCATGCCCAAACAAATTACCTCTCAAAAACATCTCTAATGATAAACCCACTCACCAACCCGAGGCCACCACCGGACCAGATACCCCAAACCTGAAAGAACCAATTAGAACTCAGTCCAGTACCTCAACAAAACAGCAACCACCCAGCGACCACCAACGAAATCGCATTTCAAACCATTCAGTAGTATTAGTAGAAGAATTTTTCCACATGGATATTGTGCAACCCACTACCACAACAGCACCACCGCAATCTCCCTCTCCACAAGCATGTGCCTCAACCCAAACCCTAAACCATGTGGAACACCTTCAAATCAAAAAGCCACCCGATCCATGGGCACTTCGGCATAACAATCAAGTTAATGAAGGCCCCTATGCGGCATGTGAAGTGCTGGTACCTGCCACTTCTTCTAAACAGGTCCACCACGACACCAGTCTTGTTCAAGACCCTATGGAGGAATGTCAGAATTCTTCTGATGATATGGCAGTGGACTCTCGGGGTCCCCCACACCAGTAATTTGTAGTTTTATCTGCACCCTCTCCTATATTATTTTCTATGATTAAATTGCTTATTTGGAACTGTCAGGGTGCTGACAAGAAGCAATTTTCTAGGCGGTTCAAAGACCTTTGTCGGGAACACGGATTGGATTTTGCCGTAATAGTAGAGCCGAGGATAAGTGGATTCAGGGCAAAAAGAAGCATTCGCAGATTGAGTTTTGATCACTCACATCGAGTTGAGGCTCGAGGTTTTGCAGGGGGAATATGGTTGTTATGGAATGGAAACAATATTCAAACACAAGTGGTACATAACCACACACAATTCATCCATGTTCGCCTCTCTTTTGATAATCAGTCCTTTCTATTTACAGATATATAAGCAAGACCCCAAGACAAGTGGAGGCGCTTTTTGTGGAGAAATATTGAGACATTGGCTGCTGATATTTCGGAGCCGTGGCTCCTAGGGGGAGATTTCAATGCAGTCCTCACGGGGAGCGAAAGGAAAGACAAGTGGGGAAGACAGGGCCTAGGCAACAGGGCATTTCAGGATTGTGTCTCCAACGCGAACGTCTTGGACTTGGGGTTTTCTGGAAGTAAACTTACATGGAAGAGAGGAGGTGCTCATGCACGCTTGGATAGGTTTTTATGCAATGGAGCTTGGAGAATTGCTTTTGTAGAAGCAAGGGTAGTTCACCTTCCTCAGATATGTTCAGATCATCGTCCTGTACTTTTGAGAAGCACCATCCCTCCATCATCCAGAGGTGACCGCACATTTCGCTTTCAGGCAGCCTAGCTGACTCATCCAGAGTTTGCCGAATTTGTGGGCAAAACTTGGAAAGCAAATACAAATATAACCACTGTTGTAGGTGATTTTTGCGCAACAAGTTCAAAATTGGAACAAACGAGTGTTCGGGAATATTCATTGGCGGAAGAAAAGACTATTGGCGAGACTAGCCGGTATTCAAAAATATCTGGAATCCCGACCCTCTGTCTTCTTGGTGAAACTTGAGGTGGAATTGAAGAAGGAATTAGATGGAGTGTTGAATCAAGAGGAGATACTATGGGCCCATAAAGCTAGGTGCAGGTGGATTCAAGATGGAGACAAGAATACTGCCAATTTCCATGCTACCACTATCACCCGTAGGCAGAAAAATAAAATTGAAGCTTTGAGGAATGATGGGGAGCGCTGGATCACGGATGATGTCGAACTTAAAAAATTGGCAGTGGATTACTTCCAGAATTTGTTTAGGAAGAAAATCCATACTCGCCAATTTTTCCACTACCCAACTTATTCCCTATGCTAAATCAAGACTCATTGGAAGCACTGGCCAGTCCTATCGATGATCAGGAGATAAAGGACAACATGATGCAAATGGGGGCCACCAAGGCACCAGGTCCAGATGGACTACATGCTATTTTCTTTCAAACACATTGGGTTGTGGTAGGGCAAAGTGTAACCACTTTTGTGAGGGATGTGTTTGAGAAGGGATGGTGGGATTCAAGGATCAATCAAACTCTCATTATTCTTCTCCCGAAAGTGGAGAAACCCGAGAGAATTACGCAATTCCGTCCAATCAGACTGTGTAATGTCCTCTACAATATAATAACCAAAGTGGTGGTGAACAGGCTAAAGCCCTTCCTAGGCGAGCTAGTACAGCAGACACAATCTAGTTTTGTCTCTGGAAGACATATTACCGAGAATTCTATTATTGTGCAGGAGGTAATCCACTCTATGAAAATGAAGAAGGGGATTACGAGCATAATGGCAATTAAAATCGACTTGGAGAAGGCCTATGATAGGCTGAGATGGAGCTTCATCCAAGACACATTGGAGGTAATCAGCGTCCCATCCTTTTTGGTTGAAATAATTATGAAATGTGTCTCCACATCATCCTTGCGGGTTTGTTGGAATGAAGCCACAACCGAAAAATTTTGCCCATCCCGAGCAATTCAGCAAGGCGACCCTATATCTCCATACCTTTTTGTCCTTTGTATGGAGAGATTGGGTCACCTTATCAACCAATTAGTAAAGAGCAAACTGTGGAAGCCAATCACCTTAAGCAGGAATGGACCAAAGTTATCTCATGTATTCTTTGTCGATGACTTAATCCTCTTTGCTGCTGCTACCAAAGATCAGGTTCAAGCCATCAGTGATTGCTTCAATAATTTTTGTTATTTCTCAGGACAAAAAATCAGCAATGAGAAATCAAGGATATGTTTCTCAAAGAACACTAAAGCTTTGGTGGCTTCAGAAATTAGCTCGTCCTTTGGCTTTAAAGCAACCAATGACTTGGGAAAACATCTTGGTATTCCATTACTGCACTCCGGTAGCCTCAAATCCAAGTTTGAGTACATTGTTGAAAATCCCAAAAGAAACTTTCAGGCTGGAAAGCCGGTCGTCTATCTCTAGCAGGGAGGTTGATGCTAGCTAGGGCAGTATTATCTGCCATGCCTAACTATGTCATGCAGACCATTAGGCTCCCAAGAAGTACCTGTGATAGATTGGACCGTCTAACCGTCTAACCAGACAATTTGTTTGGCGATCTGAACTGGAGCATCACAAAGTACATTTACTTGGATGGTATAAACTTTGTGAACCCAAAGACACTGGAGGAGTAGGCATGAGGAAAATGCAAGCAGCAAACGATGCCTTCATCATGAAAATAGCTTGGCAATTGGCTTCAAACACTGATGTACTATGGGTGCAAATTTTTAGAAGCATATATTTTAAAAGTGACCAGCGACTGCCCACTACACTGAAGAGGAGAGTAGGCTCAAACTTATGGAATGCTATCCAAAAAATTTGGCCTGTTTTTCGGAATCAGGTGGGGTGGAAACTAGGGGGTGGACAATCAGCGTTGTTGTGGGAGGATAGATGGATAGATGATGACCATACTTTGGCAATGGAATTCAGCAAATCCCGGAGTCTTGGCAGAACTCTAAGGTGGCAGAATTTTTGAATCAAAATGGGAATTGGGACTGGGATAGGCTCCACAGCATACTCTCAAGGCAGTGGCAGAATACCCTTTGGAATTTTCCTATCCCGAGAAAGAATAGGGGCCCAGACAGTCTGAAATGGCTACCTAATTCGAGAGGAAACTTTTCTGTAGCTTCAGCGTATGAAAGTCTAGAAGTGCACTCTTGGAGTGATATTGACAGAAAATGGGAATTAGCATGGAAATGGAGAGGGCCCGCACGCATATGTACCTTTCTTTGGCTACTCTTGCATGATAAGTTGTTAACAAATTATCAAAGAGCAAGACGGCACATGACTAATTCTGAGTTATGCCCAAGATGCCATCAACATGCTGAAACAACCCTTCACACCTTTCGGGATTGTGTCGATGTGAGGGACTTATGGCTTGCTGTAGGAAACTCTACTCTTGACCCACAATTTTTTGACATGGAATTATTGCCATGGTTATCATTCAATCTGAAGCAGAGAAATGATTAAAAAACTGGAGCTTGCTTTTTGGAATTACATGTTGGAAAATCTGGACATGGCGCAACCAGATGATTTTTGAGGAGGTAACCAACCCAATTTCCTATCCCATTAAAGCCATTATTTCTGTTGTGTCGGATATTCGAAAGGCGGAGGCTCTCAGGGTGAGAGGTAAGAAGCGCATACAAGTGTATGATACTGGCACTTTGAAGTGGGAACCTCCTATGTGTGGTTACTGGAAAATTAATATTGCAAGAAGAGGCTCTGCTTCGGGGGGAATATGCAGGAATGTACATGGTGAATGGATAGCAGGATTTGTGGGCAACAATATGGCTTGTTCAGGTTGTGAGGCTGATCTTCTTGCTATTTGGCAAGGGATGCAGCTGGCTGTAGACATGGATGCACAACTTGTATTGGTGGAAACAGAAGCGCAGAGTGTTGTGCAATCGCTTTTGGATGATTGTGCATGGGAAATGGATGGAGCTGAAATAGCCGTGGAAATTCGCCAGCTTTTGAAGACTCACAGCTTTTGGTCACTAACTCATGCACATGCACAAATGCAAACTCAGTGGCAAATAAGATAGCAGCTTTAGCCCCGAACTTTTGCAATGGGTTGTCTTTTGTTCGTACCCCTCCAAGGGTAATTGTCCCACTGTTAAGGGAAGATAGATAGCATTGGGTTTTAACCCCTCCTTTGTACTTAGTTTGAAGTATTAATACAATACATCCCGGTTTCGACCAAAAAAAACAAGATATGAATCACTTAGGAATAGCTCAACTCACTTACACTCCCAACTTTATGTTAGCATAAAATAAATTGTAAGAAAATAACCAATTTTTCTACTCCTTTTTGCTGCGTGTTTTTGTGGTAAAGTGATGAGGAGACTTGATCGCGAAAGGTTGGGCTAGAACGTTTGACCATTTATGCCAAACTTGTTCGTTACAAGGACCGTGCTTTAAATAGTAAAAACAAACACCGTTGTACAAACTAAATGTTAAAACAATAAACATAAAATTGGAGAAAAACTTCTCATTCTTCCACTTCTCAATCCACTTGCCTTAAAGGCATTACATTTATAGAGTATTACATCAACAGGAAAAGGAAAGAAATTATATAATAATTATATAGTCAACTAAATTAAATCTCCAAGATATTGTCTCAAATCATGCCAAATCATGATGTTAATTCATCAGCCTAGATTTTTGCTCAATTATCTCCTCCATCAATGTTGATTTATCACAAATCTCTTGTATCATGCTGACACTCCTCCTCAAGTTGGACATTACATGATGTCCAACTTGCTAATTTTTAACTATGCTTTTTAAAAAAAACAATAAACCACATTAGGCTTTTATGGAAAAGCTTGAAACCACCCTCACTTTTTAGGAAAAAGTTAGAAACCACTTTGAGAATTTTTAAGTATAAAGTTCAAAACCTACAATGGGGCTTTTATGGATAAAGCCACGAAACCACATCGAGGCTTTTTAAGAAAAAAACTCGAAACCTACATGTGCCTTTTGTCTTTTCTTTTTTTCCTTTTAGTACCACAACCAAGAATCTTCTGTGATTGAATTTCCTGGTTGGGTGATATGCGCAGCTGGTGATGGATCATTAGTTATCTTATTTTTGAACTGATGTCAATGCCTTCCTTGACTCAGTCTTTTGGGGTTTCTGAGGAGGATCCCACCACTCTGGATATCCTACATCATCAAAACATTGTTGCTTGTTGTGGCCTAATTTTCCACAACGGCTACAAGTTTCCTTGGATCGGATTTTTGGCAGAGTTGGCTTTACGAAAGCCCATGAGGACTGATTTCTTCGTGAAAACAAAGCAGTGTTGTTTGAGACCGAGTCTGAACCTCCCAATGTTTTTCGTTGTTGCTCTTCTCGCTGTACATATGCATATGTACTCTCTAGGTCCATCTTTGGATCTTTGAGCAAGATTTCTCCACGAACTTGATCAAATTCAGGATCCAATCCGCTCAAAAAAATATAAACCCGAAGTCGGGCCAATGCCGAGTGCATTTGGACTACCCTTTCCACGGTTTTTCCTTGTGTGGTAGACCTGTGATCGATCTCCTGAAATATTGAGACAAGTTCAATAAAATATATAGACAAAGCTCTACCATTCTGCTTCGTGGTAAAGGATCTTTGATTTAATTCAAAGATACGCGTCTCATCCGCCTCGTCATAGAAGGTCTTTGAAACAGCTTCCCAACTTTCTTTTGCTGAGGGAAGTCGGATGAAGCGTTGTATCAAAGATGGACTCATTGATTCAATGAGCTAGCTTTTCACTTTGTTGTTTTCAGTAATCCATGTGTGGTATGTGGGATCTCCTGGAACTAGTTGCACCGTTTCTCCATTGATATAGCATGCTTTGTTGCGGGCAGCGATCCGCATCTCCATTAGTTGAGACCATAGAGAGTAATTATTTTCATCAAGGATGACCATGATTGGAAAGCTTGAGTTGTCTTGTTGAACAACTATTTACTGAGTTAGGTTGTTTGATGGTTTTCCAACGAGCTCTCCCATGTTGTTTTAGGGATTATTTTTCTTTTTTCTTTTTTGAATTTGGGTTGGTAGGTACCGAATGCACCAGACCAGATTTCAGAAAAAAAAGGGAAATAAGCAGGATTGATCAACCTGTTCCGCTACCATGTTAAAACAATAAACATAAAATTGGAGAAAAACTTCTCATTCTACCACTTTTCATTCCGCTAGCCTTAAAGGCATTACATTTATAGACTCTTACATTAATAGGAAAAGGAAAGAAATTATATAATAATTATTTAATCAACTAAAACTCAAATCATGCCAAATCATGATGTTAATTCATCAGCCTAGATTTTTGCTCTATTATCTCCTCCATCAATGTTGATTCATCACAAATCCCTTGTATCATGGTGACACTAAGCTTCCTGCTTACTTATCCCTGCATATAGAGAGTAACTAAAGTATATACTTTTATCATCAGTGTTAGTTACATATGTCTTTCTTCCTTTTCTGCTGTTTACTTGTATAGCAATTCTAAACTTCATCCCCATCCCAATTCCTTTTCATCTTGGGACCCGTAGGACCTTCTTCTCCAAGCACCTCATTGGGCAGACTTTTGACAAGCTTGCGAAAAGCAGATTTAAGGCTTCCAGGCAAGAGTTTCTCCACCTTCTGGATCTCCTCTTCGATGTTATAACTTATCTTGGGACCCCACTCCCTGACCACCACCAAGTATCTCTCTCCAGTGTCCAAAAGAATCTTGCTTTTGTCAGTATCGTTCCTTATCCCTATCCTCCCACCTCCCTGTAAAACCAGGCCAGGTTTGGAATACATGGCATGGCCATGCAATGATGAGTAAGTGACTGGCTTGTTCCCATCTTTGAATTCAAGATCCGAGGCATCCACCCATGATCCTCCACTATGTTCCGAGAAGTACACCCTCCACAGCTCTCCGGTGAAGTTGCTGATTCTCAACGTGACATGCTCCCAATCACCAACATGCTCCCCTATTCTCCCCAGGGAGACATTGAAGAACTCAACCTTCGCCCTTGCTGGTCCGTTGAATGGGTAGAAAACCCACACGGCAATGTCTGTGAATGTCCCGCCAAGCATTGGTTTTACGTGCAAGTACACCTGGGAACCCTGTAAATCTCCTCTCTTGACTCTTTGCCTCGCGGAGTCGTCCGCAGGGAGGTCGAGCCAGTAGGCGCCGTCGTTTGAGCCGCCTTGGGGGAGGTTCGCGCCGGTTGGTTCGATGGGGACCGGTTTGGACTCTTCCCCCTTCTTGTATAGCAGTGTCCCGTTGGTGAAGTACCAACTCACAGAGGAAGGGAGATATTCTTCGTCGGGGTGAAGGTATACCCAAGGCGAGTATGCCTGGAAGATTGCTCTGATTTGAGATATATTTGGCATGAAATTATTAGAGGGATTGGAGGTATTCTTCAAACAGGCCAGAGGAGAAGTAACATTAGTGCCATTCTGGGCAAGAAATGTGCCGATGCTCACCCCCATAGCTTGGGTGCCTCTGTTGGTAGGCCAAAGGCTGAAAACATTGAACCCTCGAGGATCACTCTCTTTACCAGGACTCCATATCCAGGACTCAGCCTCACAGGGATCGGTGAGATCAGAACGAACACAGCGGAGTTTTTCAAGAGAGGGCTTTGTTGGGGAGGATGTCACCACATGGCCCACAGCTTTGTAACCATCCGGAGGAATAGGTAACCAAATGTAACCAATGCCCTCTTGCTTGATCTTCAAGGACTCGCTGCTCCATACGAGGCTGTAATCAACAGGATTCTCCAAGCAGGAATCAGTACTATTGTCCCCGGCTACTAGAACCCACCCATGAAGCTTCCTGTTATTGGGCTGGCTATAGCAGCCTAACATGAAGAAACCTGGTGGAACTGATGATGGCTCGAAGAAGCTACAACCCAGGTTATCAGGTCCTCCTTCATGAGTGGCCCAGACTTTGGTGAGGGATGATATCTGGCAAACTTGCAATCCTCCACCAATCTCTATGCTTCCCGAACCAAACCCTCCACCTAGTATTCATATTACAGTTAATATAATTAAACACAGGAGTTCAAATTTGATGGAGTAGAAGATATGAAAAGAAAGTACAGGAAAAATTGGACAACCTGGTGGCCAAGATGGCAAAGGAGAGGGTAGCTTGAAGGAGGTTTCAATGGGCAACGCCTTGCTTTTCTTGGAAACATCTCTTGGAATTGGACTTCTCAGCGAAACGCAGTTTCCCATCCCCGAGTTCTCTAAAGGACGCTTTTCGAAATGAATAAATAAATTCAAACCTATAACCGCACAGGGAACAATAAAAGCTTACGAGTATATTCCCTAGCTCTGCCCAGCAAGGGAAAATAAATTCCAAGACAATGCGAATAAATGTAGTACCTAGAAGAGATATTGGACATAACGTACAAGAAACCGCAACTGCATTGATATAATAAATAATTGACTTTCTTGCTCGACTTCACTTTTACACTAAGCTGCATTGTTTCTTTTTCTTTAGCCAATTTATTTACACGGAAATTGGATTAGGAAATAAGCTGTCTTTGTTTGCTGACTATTGCCTAATCCGTAATAGAAGTAGTCGTATGTTCTTTTTCCTTTTTTTTCCCAAAAGTGTCACAATCTGTCCTACCTGTACGACCTGTTCAACCCAAAGGCAATAGAAGAAGGGAAAATTCGTTGCAAAACGCGGAACCCATCACCTTTGTTTACACAGAAAAATTAAATGGTATGTATATATTTGGTATGTGATTGTACTTTTTCATCAACTTTGTGATAAATTCAATATCCTTTTCTTGATAACAATGCTATGCAACAAATTGTTGTTCATTTTTTTTTTTGAAACATGAACAAATTGTTGAATAGAACAATTTTGGCATATTATATTTCACTATATCACTTTTTTCCTTCGTTCATAATTATGGGAGCCTCATCATCAGTTGACAACTAAAGGATTACTTTTTATTTCAACATGTTTAGTACTTAACAAATTTGAGTATTTAAACTTTTGGTACACAACAGCAAAACATTTTCCATTCTGATAGACATTATACCGGCTGATCCTTTTTTAGCTATACACTCAAACTCTTTTTTTGCCTTGAATCCTAACTATACACTTTTTCCATATAAATTGAACTTCCAAGGAGGTTTCTATTCGAAAAGTCTTACTCTTATTGGAAGCAACTTTTGGAGAAAAGTGTAGTCGGGGAAAGAGAATTTCTCCTTGCCGAGTTCTTGAAATTTATTATAATGGTTAAAGAAAAATGGGAGTTTTCAATTTAAAAAACAGCTTTTGAAGATGAATAATAATAAAAGCCTACGAGAATATTCTTCCTGCCCATGAAGACTTGAGCTTTGAATTAAAAATAAAAATCCATGAGGATGCGAATAAAAATAGCACCCAACGGGCATAACGTGCAAGCAACCAAATTGGGTTGTTACAAATGCTTGGAAAATTTGTTCAACTTCTCTTTTACACTAAGCTCTGTTTTCTTTATTTCTTTTCTACATAAAAATTGTGCCAATTTCCACTAAGATGCTCTGTGGTTGCTTAGTATATTGCCTATCGGTTAGTTCAGCTGCCTTTTCCTTTTCTTTTTCTTTTTCTCTTTCAAAAACGTCACAATATTTCTGATCTTTGGGAGTTTCGATCTATTCAATCAAAAATACATTAGAAGTTAAATTTCCGAACATAACTCGGAACCCATTCTGTTCTTTAAAAGCTATATCCATGAATCTTTTTTCATCTGGGAGATGGGTGTATCCAAATTTTTACTTTGCACGAGTTGTGTACCTTGAACATTGTTTATACCAAATATTCCGAGTATTTGTCTGTGTATCATTCGTATACCTCGGGCATGCTCGGGCAGAAATGCCATGTAGCATCATATCAGTGGTGGCGTGTGAAATTTTCTTCTTGTCACGTGGCATCTCTCCCCGTGCAAGTACCTGAAGGCATATAATTGGTACACATTCAAATACTTGAGATACATGATTAGTAAAAAGGAATTTCAGGGTATACGAAGTAATACAAAATTAAGAGTAGAGAAACTAAAACTACCCCAAAACCCAAACTAGATTACAAAAATAAAGTGCAAAATTGTTGGGGAAAACAATAATGTTCCTGCAGCACACACACTTCTCCTCTGTTTTTTGGGAACTTGAAAAGGAAATCTAATTTTACCTCCCTTTTATACTAGTCATAAGTCGGTTAAAAAAGCTTGCCCAAATCCATTTCAGTAGGCAAAACATTATTTCCCGGGCACTCCACTTTCTTCCTTCCTAAAAATTATGTTTTGGGCTTAAGCCCTAATTAAGTCCAATATTCCGTATAATTTCTACTTGTGACTGGATTGGGCTTAGTTCTTTTCATAATATGAATCTTCTTGTCCCATGTATGTATCAATCTACCCATTTTTATATCATACAAAAACATTCCTTTCCTTTGTTGGATAAAACACTATTAAGAATTTTTTTGGGGGGTTTTTGGGTTTTATGGTCCCCCATGTTTAGTGGTTTGGACAATTATGTACTCCGACATTTTTTTTGCACTGTCATATATCCCGACTTTTTATGGGCAGGCCAAACGTGATCCCCTGGTCAGGTACCTGTGGACGTGGCGGGCTGTCCGAATTTGGGGCTTGGGAGGTGTTTCAAAACGGCGTCGTCTCATGCCTAAACGGCGTCGTTTTAGTGGGTGGGTTGAGTGGACATGTCATATCCACGTGTTTTAGTGGGCTCAGCATGCTACCAACCGGTTTTTTTTTTACCCAACCGATCCGAAACCAGATGGATATCCCAAAAAACCTGCCCAAAAACCCACCCTCAAACTTATTAATTTTCTAAGACCCAAATGTCTAAATTATTTTTTTTCTTTTCCATTTTCTGAGTTTTTATTTTAAAAATAAAATATAATAAGGAATAAAATGGATCTCAAAGATAAGGTTTCTCATTTTTTTCTTTTTTTCATTTTTATTAATGCTAATAAATAAAAAAATAAAAAATGAAACATAGAGGACTAAGAGGGGGAGATCGGCTTCATTCTGGAAGTAGAGGAGGAGATTGGCTTCCACCTACAAGTTCACATCATTACCACAAAGAAAACTCAATTCTAGAAACACCATCATCATTAATCCAACCCAACAACATGAATAAAAACATTTACAATCTACAGAATAATAAAGAAGAAATTGAAAAGATGAGAGGAAAGGATAGACAAAAGGACACTCCCAATCCCCAAAAAAAGCATCGACGACCAAAGGCCAAGACCTCCTCCTCCGCCTCACTGCTCTCCTTGATAGTTGCCTTCCCCTCCTCTATCGTCGTCGGGACAGTCTCCCAGCCGGAGGAACTGGAGGCGACATTCCTCTGCCTCAGATCCCCACAGCCGCCGCTGGCGTAGACGGTCTGGCACTCCGCCACCTGGGCAGTCGTAGCGGCGGAAACCATGGCCACCAGCACCGCGGCTCACGCAATCCTTTTGTCGAAGAAGACAGTTGCGCCGACATCGGGGTCGACAGATGGCCGGGAAGAAGCTCTCCTTCCATGTCCTCGGCTATCAAGACATGGTCTCTCCCCTTCGCGTGTGGGGTCACTCGACGGCAGGGATAGGAAGGGGTGGGGAAGGGAGGGAGGGATTGGATTTTGGATTTGTTGCTTTATTGATTGAAGTATTTGTAAATTGGTGGATTTTGGAAAGAAATAGAGAAAAGGATAGACAAAAATTTTGTTGTCTTTCAATTGTGATTTCGCCTGAATGGTTGAGCAATTTTTTTGTCGCGGGTGACGTTTTTAGGGATGGGTATCGAATTGTTATTGTATTTTTTTTTATTTTTTATTTTTTACTTTTTATTTTTATCTATTATTATTAATAATAATTATCATTACAATCAATATAAAAATTATCATCATCATCATCTTATCAATATTATTAAAATTATTAATATTAAAGTTATTAAAGTTATTATTATTTTGATTACTAATAATAATATTATTATTATTAACATTAATTGGTATTAATAATAGTATTATTATTATCAATATTAGTAATTTTATTAAAGTTATTATTATTGATTACGAATATTAATAATAATATTATTATCATTATTATTACTATTACTATTAATATTATTATTTATTATTATCATTATCATTTATTATTACTGTTATTATTACCACAATCTTAATCATTATCAATTGAAATATTATTATTATTGTCATTTTTATTTTTATTTTTTTATTAAAATTATTAAACTTACTAAAATTATTATCATCATTATTATTATTATTATTATTATTATTATTATTATTATTATCATTATCATTAATCATTATGATTATTATCAGTATCATCATATTATTATTATCATTATTATCATTATCATTATCATTATTATTATTATTATTATTATTATTATTATTATTATTATTATTATTATTATTATTATTACTACAAATTGCGAGTGTTTCTAAAAATTCAAACCAGTTGCGGGGTTGGTTTTTGTGGTGGTTTTTTTTTTTTTGTATCCGCAAGGTTTTTGTGACGGTTCAGTCAAGAAACCGGGTTGGTATTATGTTGGGCCCATTGAGACACATGGATATGACTTGTCCACCCAACCAACTAAAACGATGTCGTTTAGACATGAGATGACGCAATTTTGAAACATCTCCCAAGTCCCAAATTCGGGCAGCTCTCCACGTCAGCAAGTGCCTGACCAAGGGACTACGTTTTGCCTGCCCATACAATTTCGGGGTATATGCCCGGCCAAAAAAGTGTCGGGTACCAAATTTGCCAAACCACTAAACATGGGGCCCAAAAAACCCAAAAACCCAATTTTTTGGTGTGTGATAAGGGAAGGCTTCTTAATTTGTGTCAGAATTCAATCAAGTTTGAGATTTCTCCTCCTTTTTCTTCATAGTTTTTTACACTTTCTTGCCAACGGTAAACTGCTCTCCGCTACCGTTATTGTCATCCTTGCATTCACCGCTGGTGTACTGTTTGTTGCTAATCGTGCATAAATATTAAAGTTTAATTATAATATTAAGCAGGTAAGTGTGATTAAAGAAATGGTGTAATCTTAGCATAAAAAAAAAAGGTGGAGTCTTGCTTTTAAATGTACAGTTGCACGCACGTTTGCTGGAGATGAGCTTTATTGTGATCATGAAGCGTATTGTCAAAATGGAGTGTGCAAAATCCGATTATGATGTTGGCTTTGTACTCCTTATGGGTTGTCTCTTGTACACAATTTGAGGCGCATAACAAACTAACACACTAGTCTATCTGTGCTTTTACTTTAAGGAGAATAGAGGAAGTATGAATTAATTCTTTATCAGGTTTTTTTCCAGGGATTTGGGCGGGCTTTGCTGATTTATACACATGCGATCATGCATTTGTGCATATATATACACATAGGCATGTGTGTATGTGAATTTATTTATCTGTTGATACCTTCCTCCCAATCATGCAATTGTAAGTATATACATTTGTGAATGTGTGGCCAGAAAGAAGGGCTCTTGTTTGCAAACGTTACGGAAAACTCCCAAGGAAAGCATTCACTCCTGGTTGTTTTGCAAAGGACAATATGGTCTACTGAGATGATATGGAATAAAGAATGTTTCTGCTAAAGTTATTTTTGAATATCAGATTGAAGAAGCACAGAAATGTGTTCCCTACAAAGAGAGAAAATGAAACAGACTACTACGTGGTGGTGGGCAGCCTGTCCTAATTGATGGGTTGAAATCTGGGCCGTTAAAAACACATTTCAGGTGGTACGGTTCTAAGTTTTTCCAACGATTTATCGGCAAACTTGGGTTGGAAGTGCCCGGTTGAATTGTTTAGCTCGCTAGAAACTCACGGCCGTTTTAACTCGTATTTTAAAGCATAGACTGAATGAGCTTGCGTCTCTTGTTACACTCCCAATTTCTAAACTTGAACTCTAAGAAAAAGATCTCTCAAATCCCCTTTGTTTCTCTCCTTTTTATTTCTTTGGTGTTGACTATAGTTTTCCCTTTACCTAATTCACTCTTTACTCTGCATTTATTCATATTTTAATTTTTTTTCGGGTTTCCTGATAAGTAGGAGAGCGATTTGTGCTCCAAGCAGAACGGGCACTCTGAGTTCTAATAGAAACAAAGCAGTCAGTTCGAAAAACTAAGAGGAGCAGGATCGAGTGCTTTTAGCCATAGGAAGCCTAAAATGGAAGAGGCGTTAGTAGGGGAGAGCAAATTACCTGAGCCGGTACCAACCGAATACCGACGGTATCGGCTCGAAATTCTTAGGATTTTAGCTCCACCCCTTCCGACTCTACCGTGCTATTAAGACTGTTCGCTCTACTCGGTTGGATGTGGCAAATACTGTCGGTTATTGAAGAGAGTATAAACATTTGGTATTTAGGGTTTGTCACAAGCATACATCAATCGTGTGTCCCAGACTGTTTATATAATAACTGATGAGAAACAAACTATAATCATAGTAGTACACAAAGTATAGATACCGTAATACACAAGTATAGGTTAACACTAACAAGTATTGAAATAGGACTTATGTCTTGTGTGGGTGACTTATCTACAACTCTTGCTAACACTTCCCCGGAAACGGAACCGGGTGAACAAAAAAGGTTGAGTTTGGCCCCCAATGCAGCGAATCTCTTGGAGGATAATAGCTTGGTGAGAATATCAGCCAACTGATGTTCACTTGCAAGAAACTACACCCGAAGTTTTTCTCCAGCTACTTGTTCCCAAACGAAGTGATAATTAAGAGCCACATGCTTCGTTCGTGTGTGTTGGATTGGATTGTGACTCAGATGCGTGGCTCGATGTTTTCACACCATACCACTCTGGTATGGAATGATGAATGCCCAATTCTCGAAGAAGTGATTGAATCCACAAAAGCTCTACACTACCATCAGCTAGAGCCTTATATTCCACCTCGGTTGAGGATCGGGCGACAGTTCTCTGTTCTCTCAGAGTCCACGACACAAGATTACTGCCCAAAAATACTAGATATCCGGCAGTGGACTTTCTGTCATCTAATTTGCCGCCCCAATCCGCATCCGTGTACACCTGTAAAGGAGGACTAGTATGTGTGGGCTGGAACTGAAGGCTAAGATGCATGGTGTCCTTTCAATATCGAAGTATATGCTTCACTGCAACATAATGCTCAATCGTCGGTGCTTGCATAAATTGGCTGACTTTGCCCATAGCATACATGATATCCGGCTGAGTGATAGCTAGATATTGTAGTGAACCAACCAATTGTCGGTATTGAGTTGGATCAGAATAAAGTTTTCGCCCCGTTTTGTGCAGCTTGGTGGAAGTCGATGCTGGAGTTGCCATGGCTTTGCAATCAGACATTCTAGCCATGCGCAACAAATCTTGGATATATTTTGTCTGGGTGAGAAGAACACAATTCTTACTGTACGTTGCCTGAACTCCAAGGAAATAGTTTAGTCGCCCCAAATTACGTATGGAGAACTCCACACCAAGCTGCTGCAAAAACTTGTTAACAAAAGAAATATTGCTAACAAAAGAAGTATTATTTCCAGTAAGAAAAATATCATCCATGTAAATCAAAATGAGTAAATAGTTTTTTCCGTCCCTCCGCTTTATCGATTTCGCATTTGTTGTTCCTCTTCGTTTTTTTCACTCATGTCGTCCCTCAACTCTTGATTTACCGGGACACGTGGTCCTTTTTACCTGCTGCAGCAGGTTAATAGCTATGGAGTTGATAAGTGGCAGTGGGGCCCACACATAACTTATTTATTTAATTAATTTTTTTCTAAAATCGAATTTTATTTTTAAAATCCTTTAAAATAAGTAAATCTTCATTTTCCTCATTATATACTAGCGTCCTCCACTGTTTGTTTTTTTTTTAATTTATAGGTTAGAATTAGATATGCCTTTCTCATTGTTTTAGTTTTTTTATTCTAATTTTGGTTAATTTTGTTCAATTTCATTAACCGGAATATTATAGAGGGATTAGGTGAGATGATGATCGTATTTAATTTTTTCCTCAATGCATATTTAGAAATTAATATTTATTTTTTTAAAAAAATCTAATTTTTATAAAAATTTTTAAGGCTTAAATTTTTGGAAAAATATGAAAAGTATAAAAAGAATAAAAAATTGTATAGATCATGGGCCACTACCACGTGTCACCTCCACAGCTACCAACCTGCTGTAGCAGGTAAAAAGGACCACCTAACCCGGTAAATCAAGAGTTGAGGGATGACATGAATGAAAAAAAACGAAGAGGGACTACAAATGTGAAATCGATAAAGTGGAGGGACATAAAAAACTATTTACTCAAATCAAAATATAAACAATTGTGCTATCGTGACGATAGATCATCAAGCACGTTTGTACCAAACCCGAGGGGCTTGTTTCAGGCCATACAAAGACTTGTTCAGTTTGCACACATGCGTTGAATGATCGGCTGAAACAAAGCCCTGCGGCTGACACATAAAAACTGATTAAGTGAGATGTCCGCGATGAAAGGCATTTCGGACATCCAACTGATGAATTGGCCAGTGATGAGTTAAAGCATGACTAAGGACAACTCTGATCGTTGTTGGTGTTGGGTAATAAACTAAGCTAGTTTTAATTGGGTTTAAAAGTTTTTATGTAATTGGGTTTTAAGAGTTCAAGCCCGGTTCGGTTTAGGAGTCTTGTCTTGTCCGTTAAGTCAAAGTCCCTATAAATAGGTATGTCAGGGTTTTATTAGTATGTGTAGCACAATAAGAGTTGTGAGTGTGGCTACCGTGAGGGGCACCGCGGTGTCGCCTAGCTTATTAAATGGGTAAATCGCATATATAGGGTCTGTACTATCTCAAAAGTATCGTTTGGGGGTCTGTACTATTTTTTGTCCCTTTACGGGTCTGTACTCTTATTTTTCGTACCTTTTAGGGGTCTCGGGCAGCCCACGTCATCAGCGGGGCTGCCCGAGACCCCCTAAAGGGAACGAAAAATAAGACTACAGACCCGTAAAAGAGACAAGAAATAGTATAGACCCCCAAACAATACTTTCGAAATAGTACGGACCCTATATATGCGATTTACTCGGGAAAAAACTCGTATACTATCCCCTGAGGAAACTACCGTAAAGTCGATAACTTCTTTTCCGGAACTCGTTTTGGTTCAAATTTTTTCCTCAATCTTATTTTAACATAGTCTAATGAATAGTATCAGTTTCCACACTTAGCTCGAAATTTAAAAAATTAGCATAAAACTCGTGCTTATTTCAACATGATGTAAAAGATAGTATTAGTTTCCACTCTTTTCTCGAAACTTGAAAAAATAGCAAAAAACCAATGTACTAACCCTTAGGGAAAACGACCGAGAACAAGAAAAGGGCCATAATGAGTTATTAGTTCCGGACGAGAAGTTATAGGGTCCGTACGATTTCAAAAGTATCGTTTGGGGGTCTGTACTATTTCTTTTCCCTTTTACGGGTCTATACTCTTATTTTTCGTCCCTTTTAGGGGTCTCGGGCAGTCCACGTCATCAGCGGGGCTGCCCGAGACCCTTAAAAGGGACGAAAAATAAGAGTACATACCCGTAAAAGGGACAAAAAATAGTATAGACCCCCAAACGGTACTTTTGAAATAGTACGGACCCTATATATGCTATTTACCCTTTATCAAATAATAAAAGTGTGTTATTATTGAGTGAATTTACTATATTCACCAATTGGTAGCGGAGCCTGTAAGGATCCGTGAAGACGCTGCGCATGGAGGAAAAAATTGCGTTCGTGTTTGTTATTAAAAAAAAAATGTTCGTGGAAGAAAAAAAGAAAATTGGTTGTTGCGCTTGTCCTTTGAGGTAGCGATAAAGCAGGTGGTTCGAAGCAATAATTCGATTGCTTCGTTGAAAGAATTGAATTGAAGTAGCAATTCAATTTGTTGGTTTGTGCCAAAGTAACAAAAAAAAAAGAAAAAGCTATCACGGGTGAAGAGTGGTGACGAGTTGCATGAGTATTTGTTTTTTTTGTTAACCAGACAAACAAAAAACAAAAAAGGTGTTCTAGCAAGACTTTGTGTACGTGGATTGCACAGACAAATTCTTGGTTTTCGGCTGCAAAAAACGGCAGCAGGTGCGTAGCTTGCTTTCATCAAGTAAGCAATTTTTAACTGCAGATTTATTGAATATATATATTGTTTGCTTGTGTTTACGGCATCGGTGCGGTTGTGGGATTTGAAAACAAAACAAGCATTACTGTGGAGTGCATGTATCGAAGAAAAAGATCAATTTTGTTTCGTGTCTATGTAAATTTAACGGCAAAGATTATTTTGAGATATGATGGAGACAGATGAGGACTTTTTTCAAGCATATCAGAGTATGGGATATTATTCAAGATGGAATTGAGATGCATACACAAGAAGAGGTGGAAAAGAATGATGAAGCACTGTACTACCTCAAACAACAGGTAGATTTTCATGTTTCTCAAAAATTCAGACATACAACAATTGCGAAAGAGTACTGGGATGCTTTGTTGAAAACTTATGGTGGTGGAGAGAATGTGAAAAAAATCAGTTTGCAAGAGTTGAGAAAAGAGTTTGAGCTTCTCCATATGGGAGAGGAAGAAATAATTGATGGTTATTTCTATCGGATACAGAAATTAGTCAATGGTTTGAGAGCCAATGGTGAGAAGAAGGAAGATCTTCAGGTTGTGAAAAAAAAAATCTCCGAAGGCTACCATTTAGTTATGACTGCAAGGTGAAAGCTATTGAAGAATTCCAAGATCTCAAAGTTTTGACAATTGATGTGCTAAAAGCTAAACTCATTGTGTATGAAAAGCGCCTCAATTTCAGGAAGGGGAGGACAAGTGAACAACAACAGTGTGACAACAATGGCAGCAGTCAAGTAGTTGCTAAGTTTGTGGAGAGTAAAGCTGACAGTTCTGGTGGTTCAGAGAGATTGCCTAGTTGTGACATGGAAGACAAATTTGATGACGAAGTTAGAAGACTGTGGAGAATTGAGGTGGAAAATTTGTTATTGTCTGATTTCAGTCAAGACTCAAAGTTTCATTGTGAATGCTAAAGGTTAGCTAGAATCAAGGTTGAAGAATTATTTTCTCAGGAGGAGGAAAAAGAAGGGTTCGTGGTTCAAGAAAATAATTTTTTTTATTAGGAAGACAATGAAGGTGAACAGGTAATTGAACATGTGGAAGAGAAGATTTTTGCTGATAATTCTTTGTTCAAGGGAGACAAATTGGCAAAGCTTGAACAAGAAGAGGAGAGAAAGCCAAAAGAAGCTGAAGGGAAGGAAGTTGAAGAAATTGATTTTCTCTGTGGTGAAGAAATTGATTTTCGTGGTATTGATAAATTTTTGTCAATTGAGGATGCAAGGAATACTTTTGAGAGCAAGATAGAATGGGAGAGTGTCCTTGGTAGTAGTGAAGGATGGAAGACCACACAAGAAGTATTTGGCAAGCAAGATGGAGCATGGAATAAGCATTTGAAACAAAGCATGCGATATTGAATGGAGGTGAAGCTGAAGGTTTGGTTCGATTTAAGGAAGATGTTACTGTTCGAAGCAATGTTCGAGTTAGTCACTGCAACAACAATGGTGCTGAAGACACTTCCAATAGATGGAACTGGGTTATGTCATGTTTGTTCTTGTAAGCTTAGTTTAAGGGAGACAATGTTGGGTATTAAACTAAGCTAGTTTTAATTGGGTTTAAAAGTCTTTATGTAATTGGATTTTAAGAGTTCAAGCCCGGTTCGGTTTAGGAGTCTTGTCTTGTCCGTTAAGTCAGAGTCCCTATAAATAGATGTGTCAGGGTTTTATTAGTATGTGTAGCACATTAAGAGTTGTGAGTGTGGCTACCGTGAGGGGCACCGCGGTGTCGCCTAGTTTATCAAATAATAAAAGTGTGTTTGTGTTGAGTGAATTTTTTTTGATTCTAATGAGTGTCCCAGCTCGACAAGCCAGACTAATCTCATCCGTGGCCCGACACCCAATCTCGCTTCCCGGGCATTTAGCCTAAGATCACGAGCGGGGTTCAACATATTTAGCCACTCCCAACAGGTGCATTTTCCATACCTCCACGTTTCTCTGGATCGAACCCGGGACGTGTGAGTTAAGGGGTCGCAGCATGCCACTGCGCCAACACCTTGTTGGTTGAGTGAATTTACTATATTCTACAGTTGGTTTTACAACCCGGCTAAAAACTTCTCTATAATCGAGCCCCTCTTTTTTATGAAACCCTTGGCAACAAGATGAGCTTTGAATCGCTCAACCTTTCCAGTTGCTATTTTTTTTATTCTGTAGACCCATTTATTTCCCACTATATTCATGGAGTCATGATAAGGGACTAATGTCCATGTATTGTTCGCGAGGAGAGCACTAATCTCTTGCTGCATGGCTGCACATCAAACTAAGTATTTGGGCGCATCGGTAAAAAAGGTAGGTTCTGACACTGGTGTTTCTTGTTTCTGAGGAATATAATTAGATGTGGAATATCTATCTGGTGGTTTAGTGTTTTGGCGCAATGCCCTTCGATGTGGTGGTGAGGGAGGAGACTCAGAAATGGATTGAGGAGAGTCATTAAAAAGTGTGAGACCACAGAAACTTTGTATGGTCATCCAAGAAAACAACAAAACATTTAAAGCCATCAACACTGGAATAAGGGGAAGGTCCCCAAACATCACTAAAAATTAAATCCATTGGTTTATTAAAATGATGAAAACTTGAAGACAAATGTTTCTGGTGGATTTTTCCATAGGACTTTCAATACAAGATGAAGACGAATCACTATGCTTGACAGGAAATTGCAATGAATGAAAAAATTTGAGTCTGAACACGTGAATGCGGGTGACCAAGAGGTTGGTGCCAAATTGCTTCTCCAACCCGGACCGCAGACAAGACAGCAGGTGTAAAACTTTATGTTGAGGAGGAGAATACATAGAGCCCAACTTTGTGATAAATTCAATATCCTTTTCTTGATAACAGTGCTATGCACCAAAAATTTTGTTCTTTTTTTTTTTTTGAAACATGAACAAATTGTTGAATAGAACAATTTTGGCATATTATATTTCACTATATCACTTTTTTCCTTCGTTCATTATTATGGGAGCCTGCCTCATCATCAGTTGACAACTAAAGAATTATTTTTTTTATTTCAACATGTTTATTACTTAAAAAATTTGAGTATTTAAACTTTTGGTACACAACAGTAAAACATTTTCTATTCTGATAGTCATTATACCGGCTGATCCTTTTTTAGCTATACACTCAAACGCTTTTTTTTCCTTGAGCTATACACTTTTTCCATATAAATTTAACTTACAAGGAGGTTTCTATTCGAAAATTCTTTCTCTTATTGGAAACAACTTTTGGAGAAAAGTGTACTCGGAGAAAGAGAATTTCTCATTACCGAGTTCATGAAAGTTTATTATATTCTTCTCCTAAAAAAAAAGAAATTTTATTTTATTGGGTAAACAAAAAGGGGAGTTTTCAATTTAAAAAAAAATTTGAAGATGAATAGTAATAAAAGCCTACGAGAATATTCTCTCTGCCCAAGTAGACTTAAGCTTTGAATTAAAAGTAAAAATCCAAGAGGATGCGCATAAAAATAGCACCCAACGGGCATAACGTGCAAGCAACCAAATTAGGTAGTTACAAATGCTTGGAAATTTTGTACAACTTCTCTTTTACACTAAGCTCTGTTTTCTTTATTTCTTTTCTACATAAAAATTGTCCCAAGGGCCAGTATGATGCTCTGTGGTTGCTTACTATATTGCCCTATCGGTTAGTATTAGCTGCCTCTTTTTTTTTTCCTTTCTCTTTCAAAAACGTCACAATAATTTGAACTTTGGGAGTTTGGATCTATTCAATCAAAAATACATTAGAAGTGAAATTTCCAAACACAACGCGGAACCCATTCTGTTCTTTAAAAGCCAGATCCGTGAAATTTTTTGATCCGGGAGGTGGGTTTTGAGGGTTTTCAATATCCAAAATTATAATTTGTACCAATTGTGTACCTCGAACATTGCTTATACCAATTGTATATCCCGAATATTTGTCTGTGTATCATTCGTATACCTCTGGCATGCACAGGCAGAAATGCCATGTAGCATCAGGTGGTGGTGGCAAGTGAATTTTTTTAACTGTCACGTCGCCCCTGCAACTACCAAAGGCATATAATTGCTACATATTTAAATACTTGGGGTACTTGATTAGTGAAAAGGGATTTCAGGTATACCATTATTTAATACAAAAATAAGAGTAGAAATACTAAAAATACCCCAAAAACCAAAACTAGATTACAAAAATAAACTGCACAATTGTTGGGGAAAACAGAAGTGATTCCTGTTAACCCAAATAGGCCTGGGGGATCAGGTTACCCTTCAATCGAGGTTGGTTTTTGAGTTGATTTCTATGGAATCACATTGGTTTCTTTACGAACCACAAATACACAGAACTAATCATAGTTAAATGCACAAAGATAGAGAGAACAGAACAGAGAAAGGTTGACACAGTGATTTATAGTGGTTCCCCCTCACCAGGTACCTCCACTATCTAAAGGCCCTTCCTTTAGGATTTTAGAAACTCTCACTATCTTAGGCTTTTGCGTGATCAGCCATAACCGATTATAGAAACCAAGCTTTTGCAGGCTAAGCTCAAACCTTTACACACACAGGCTTTTGCAGGCTAAGCTCTAACCTTTACAAGTTTTTCCCAGGCTAAACTCTAACCTTTACTCAAATCAAAACCCTGATTTGAGGACCCAACAATACTACACTAGTCTTGCCTAAACACACTACCCTTTATAAGAACTTGGAGAACAAGATTAAGCACAAATTCAAGCTCTCAAGAACAGCAAGAACACAGCAGGTATAAGCTCAATAATCAACTCAATAGCACGTTTTCAAATGGCTGGGTTAAGGAAGAAAGATATGCAATGGCCTTCCTTATATAGTGCATGACTTGGTGGGGGTAGGTAGGAAGATCTTCATCAAACAGCTCTAAAGTACTCTTCAGCTCTTCATCCAACGGCTATGTGGTACAATTCAGTCTTCAGAGTTGACTTCACAATCCACTAGCTGGTGTTGGGTTCATTTCAGGAAGTCCACTCTCTTTGCAGCTCAATTACTTGAAAACATTCCATTTTTAGCGATCCGGGACCATAAGTGTGGACCACATGGTCCCCTTCACATAATTGATCAAAGAGAGGTGAGAGACAAGGGTTGAAGACTTCTCTCTAGTGTTGGACCATTTTCTCTGCCCGTTGGAGTAGTTGGGAGTTGGCCTTAATTGCTGTATGGACCATTGGGACCACTTGGCCACTTGCAGTTGGGACCACGATGTTGACAGACAGATGTGGTTTCTTCTGAAACCAAGCTGAAAACCAAGCTACGAGAAAACTCAACACAAGTATATATGGCAAACATCTTAATCCAGTTTGTTAGTCATCAAAATCATAATATATCAACACACTAAACATGGTTAATTATAGATTAACACTAATTAAAGTATTAGACTCATGTTTAGGCTAACAATCTCCCCCTTTTTGATGATGACAAANATAACCGATTATAGAAACCAAGCTTTTGCAGGCTAAGCTCAAACCTTTACACACACAGGCTTTTGCAGGCTAAGCTCTAACCTTTACAAGTTTTTCCCAGGCTAAACTCTAACCTTTACTCAAATCAAAACCCTGATTTGAGGACCCAACAATACTACACTAGTCTTGCCTAAACACACTACCCTTTATAAGAACTTGGAGAACAAGATTAAGCACAAATTCAAGCTCTCAAGAACAGCAAGAACACAGCAGGTATAAGCTCAATAATCAACTCAATAGCACGTTTTCAAATGGCTGGGTTAAGGAAGAAAGATATGCAATGGCCTTCCTTATATAGTGCATGACTTGGTGGGGGTAGGTAGGAAGATCTTCATCAAACAGCTCTAAAGTACTCTTCAGCTCTTCATCCAACGGCTATGTGGTACAATTCAGTCTTCAGAGTTGACTTCACAATCCACTAGCTGGTGTTGGGTTCATTTCAGGAAGTCCACTCTCTTTGCAGCTCAATTACTTGAAAACATTCCATTTTTAGCGATCCGGGACCATAAGTGTGGACCACATGGTCCCCTTCACATAATTGATCAAAGAGAGGTGAGAGACAAGGGTTGAAGACTTCTCTCTAGTGTTGGACCATTTTCTCTGCCCGTTGGAGTAGTTGGGAGTTGGCCTTAATTGCTGTATGGACCATTGGGACCACTTGGCCACTTGCAGTTGGGACCACGATGTTGACAGACAGATGTGGTTTCTTCTGAAACCAAGCTGAAAACCAAGCTACGAGAAAACTCAACACAAGTATATATGGCAAACATCTTAATCCAGTTTGTTAGTCATCAAAATCATAATATATCAACACACTAAACATGGTTAATTATAGATTAACACTAATTAAAGTATTAGACTCATGTTTAGGCTAACAATCTCCCCCTTTTTGATGATGACAAACATTGTGGTGATCTCTGCAAAACTAGGGTTAGTAAAAAATAGCACTTCATATAAGCACACTCCCCCTACTTGAATACTCCCCCTATAACAAAAACTTTTGTGCATAAAGCACCGTTGGTTTTTTCAACTTAGCCAAAAACCTCCCCCTGCTTGTGGCACCAATCATCTAGCATACATTGACAACAGCAGAGTAGCGCAATAAAAATCAACAGTCAAAAAAAAAACATCCATAATGTATGCTTAATGGTGTTGGATTCCAGAGTCCAACCAACCAACAATTTTCTCCCCCTTTTGGCATCAACAAAATATAATAAGGACAAAGGGTAGAGATAGCAGGCATATTATAAGAAAAGAAACTGAATATCCAAATAGCAAATATCCGAACTGAAAACAGAAACAGAATTAAAGACATTGTTCAGAACATAAAAACCAAGAAAAGAACCATAATAGGAACCATGCTATAAACCATGAAGAACACAAAATGCAATGCATGTCCTAGGGGCATCAGCAGTTGAGGCATCACTCATCATCAGTATCTGACTCAGGATGAGAAGCAACAATTTTATCCAGAGCCTCCATCACAGTGGCCTCAAAGTCAGTCATCAGATCCTTAAGATCATCTAGCAAACTTTCAACCGCAGCCACTCGAGCACGAAGATCATCATTCTGAATAGCCTTCCCTTTTGGTTTCTTGGTCACAAAATAGTTCCCTTCAGCATCAGGCTTAATAGACTTCTTGGACAGAGTGAGACTGCTAATAATCACAAGACTGATAGGTGCAGGACCATCTGTGGGAATCGAAGAGAATTTTCGAGCCAAGAGAGTGATCAAACCTCCAAAACATCGAACCTTGCAGGTGGCCAGATGATGAAGAATTAGAGTTCCATAGCAGATGGGTGTCTTCTTGATAATGCAGGCCAAAGTCCACTAATCACTGAGCATTACCGTGGTTTTACGGTGTGGTCTCGGTAAAACCACACGAGTCAGCATGTACATCAACACGCGATGCACTGGAATCAAATCCTTGTACTTCCCTCTCTGATAAGATCTACCAAACAGCAGCTTGTTTCCCTCTACATCCGTAGGAGTGCCCTTATGATGCTTCTCATTATCATACACCACTTGAAGTTTCCCAGGCTTCAGCTTAAGGATCGCAATGATGTCCTTGGCAGTAATGGTAACAGTCTTCCCATTAAGACGGGTGGTAATGGATGTAGTGGCACCAGCAGCATTAGTGGTAGATTTTAGATACTTAAAGAATTCTTTGACAATTGGTTCATATGCTTTGGCCTTCAAAGTTGCTAGATAACCAAGCTGAACTTTCTTCAAGATATCAGATACCCCCAAGTCAGCAAAATCCATAACCACAGTATGTGGTGCATAGAAGGCAGATAAGTTCACTTCACTCTTCTTCCTCTTCTTTGGTTTGCCTTTGACTGGACCTTTTGCCTTCTTCTTTGGAGGTTTAGCTGGGGTTTCCTCCTCTTCTTCTTCTTCATCATCTTGCTCTTTATCTTCATCTCGGTCATTCTTTTCTGAGTCATCTTCATCAACTTCTTCATCACTCTCTTCTGCATTATTGAAGTTGGAGTCATCATCCGAATCATCTCCCCTTTTTTTCTTCTTAGTAACTTCAGTCTCTTCTGATGCAGCATCCTCAGACTTAGAACTGTTCGAGCTTGAGTGATCTCCAGATTCTTCATCATCTTCTGGTTCTGGTTCTGGTTCAGGTTCAGGTTCTCCAACCTTCCTTTTGCCTTCAGCCTTTGCCATTGGTTTTAGGACTGGTTTCATGGAAACCACTGCGTCAGTTGGCTCATGAAAGACTATACCAGTGCTCTTCTTCGGAGTGACAAATTTTGTCGGCTTAGGAGACACTTTAGTAGGCTTCTTTTTCTAAGAGGTCTTGGTCTTTGGTATCTCATGTTCACCGTCAACAGATTCTTCTGGTTTCTCAGAAGCCACATGCTCGAAAGAACGAACAGAGTCAAAAGCTTCCCTGCTTACTTTGAGTATGTCAGACATCACATTATCATCATCCTGCTCTTGTTATGCAATGTTTAGATCCACAGTGTGTGGCTTACCAATAGGCTGTGAGGTGGTTTGAACCGAAACCACGGGTGGAACCACAGCTGGAACCACATTAGAAACCAAGCTGGTCTCATTACCAACTTCACAACTTGCCTTCTCAGTTGTATCTAGCAGTTCAGTTCCTTCACGCAATGCTTTGTAGTAGGCTTCTTCTTCATCTCTAGAGGGTGTTCGGATGAGGCTTTCTGGAGGGATATGGCCTTTGATGACAAAATCTGAAATCATATCCCCAAATTCCTCTCTTTTCTATTCACGAAATATTTTAGGATCATGACCAGGTGGAATTACAATATGCTTTGTGACCATACTGGGGGTAAGCACAAGAGGACCCTCTATAAGTATGGTGGTTGTGCTAGCACTAGGTCTTTCATTGGTGGTGTGTGGGATGGTTTTCTCACTATCCTAAGGTGTAGGAACACGATAGCTAATAGGATCTGGACACAAGAGGTCAGTTTGAGGGGTATTACCAGCGAGAGGTGTTTTGAGCCATGAGGGTGCAGAAGACCCTTCAAGAGCAGTGCTTTTCTCTATGGTTGGCCAAGGCTCTCGATCAAGCCAAACTTTTTCAGACCCTTTCTGACTTTTCTGCATTTCCCAAGCCTCCTTGAACTTTTTTGATTCATCAGCCTCTGTAGCAAAACATGGAGTTTCTTTCACATGCTCACTCCTCATGGCTGCCTTTGAGTGAGTGACCTTGGCCGCCTCCAGTTTGGTTCTCCCTTGAGGTCGTGTTTTTGATGTTTTCTCAATGAGGGCTTTCTTTGTTTTTGCTGTTTTAGGGTTACCTTTCTTAGAGGAGGTCTTCATGTTTAGGTGTTTGAGAGAGGAAAGGTAGCAGCTGTGCAAGGTAAGAGGATATTCGGGTAAGTGAGTGAGAGTGGTAGTAGTGTTTGAGAAGGTAAAGATATGTATTTAAAGAGGTAGGGGGTAACCGGTTAGGAAGTTGTATAATTGGAGAGAGGTTGTGTTTAAATGTTAGAATAATGGTGAGTGGGATAAGGTAAGTGGCTCAAAAATCAGAGAGTGTCACGGGAATGCATATAACGGTCAAGAGCATTGAATTCTGACTTCTCCTTTTCAAAAACTGTCGGGCGTGACATGGTGGTACCCCATTTTTGAAGAAACAGACAACTTTGACCTTCTTATTTTTTCAAACAGAGATACTGGTTGTTATCCCCACAAAATATCTTCTGTCTGACTTTCCATGATTAACCTGATTTCCTCTGTCTTCATGTGAAGATGCTTTTGTCCGTTGGGTAATAGCCACTGGTTATTTGGTTTTTTAGAAACCAAATTGCACATCATCCATGCCTGTTTGGCGCTCAGAATTTTGAATCCACTGAGTTTGAAATTTTCTGGACCACCCAGATTGTAGTTTTCTCACTTTGAAGATAATCCATTGTCCATTAGTCACTATCTGCTGGATATTTGATTTCACTACGAACCTTACTGTTCTTTATCATCCTCTTGCTTCAACTGATAATCATAATGCCTCAAAAGATTTCCTCATATGCCAGAATGTATAGTGAGAGTGTGTGTTTGAGATGTAATGAATGCAATAAGACTAATATGGTCATGTATGCACATAATAAGAGGATGCATGGTTTGTTCAAAGACCAAGTATAAAACCAAGTAAAAAGCCAAGCATAAAATCAAGTATCAAACCAAGTAAGCATAAGAGTCAAGGTAAGTTACACATTCCAAGTTCAAGTCTGATCTTGGTGAATTGATCCTCTTTGAGTGGCTTTGTAAAGATATCAGCAAGCTGATTTTCAGTCTTCACGAATTCAATTGCCACATCCTTCTTCAACGCATGGTCTCGGAAAAAATGATGCCTCACTTCAATGTGCTTGGTCCGAGAGTGTTGTACAAGATTCTTGGTCAGATTAATAGAACTAGAGCTGTCACAATAGATTGGCACATAATTAAATGTTAGTCCATAATCACTTAAAGTCTGTTTCATCCATAGGACTTGTGCACAACAAGCTCCTGCTGCAACATATTCAGCCTCAGTAGTTGAGGTTACAACAGAATTTTGCTTCTTGCTTGACCAAGACACAAGAGACTGCCCAAGTAATTGGCATGTCCCACTTGTGCTTTTTCGATCTAATGTGCACCCTGCAAAATCTGCATCTGAATAACTTGTTAGCTCAAAAGTGCTGACTTTAGGATACCATAAACCAAGAGAGGATGTTCCCTTAAGATACTTTAATATGCGCTTAATTGCCTTAAGATGTGATTCTTTTGGACATGATTGAAACCTTGCACATAAGCACACACTAAACATTATATCAGGTCTAGTGGTTGTGAGATATAGAAGACTACCTATCATACCCCTGTACAATTTTATATCAACATCCTTACCGTGTTGATCCTTGTCAAGTTTGGTGGATGTACTCATTGGAGTGGGGCTAGGTTTGGTTTCTGACAAACCAAACCGCTTTAGTATCTCACGAGTGTACTTAGCTTGATTGATGAAGATACCCCCATCAAGTTGCTTAACTTGAAAGCCCAGAAAAAAATTGAGCTCACCCATCATGCTCATCTCAAATTCACTTTGCATGAGGCTTTCAAATTCCTTACAAAGTAGATCATTAGTAGCACCAAATAAAATATCATCAACATAGATTTGCACAATGATGACATCACGTTTGTCAGACTTAACAAACAATGTTGAATCGACTTTTCCTCTAGAAAAACCTTTAGAAACCAAGTATGAGCTTAACCTATCATACCAAGCCCTAGGTGCTTGCTTAAGTCCATATAATGCCTTTTTAAGCTTGAGTACATGTTCTGGATGTTCATGACTTTCAAAACAAGGTGGTTGTTTAACATATACTTCTTCTAGAATATATCCATTTAAGAATGCACTCTTAACATCCATTTGATATAGCTTAAAGGATTTATATGATGCAAATGCAAGTAGCATACGAATGGACTCTAATCTAGCAACAGGAGCAAAGGTCTCATCATAATCATTACCCTGTTCTTGATTATACCCTTGAGCAACTAACCTTGCTTTGTTTCTTACCACAACACCTGATTCATCAAGTTTATTTCTGAAGACCCATTTGGTACCAATGACTGGATGTTCAACTGGTCATGGCACAAGCTCCCAAACTTCACTTCTTTTGAATTGGTTCAGCTCTTCTTGCATTGCCATAATCAAATTCTCATCAAGAATGTCTTCTTTTGCACTTTTGGGTTCAACTTGAGAGAGGAATGCAAGATGTGAATTGATATTGTGCAGTGAGGATCTGGTAGTCACTCCTTTATTTAGATCACCAAGGATAACATCAGTTGTATGTCCCCTGGGTGCCCTGATATTTCCATGGGAAGTTGATCCTTGTTCTGCTACATTTGGTTCTTCACCAGAACCACTTGGTTGGATCACTGGTTCCAGGTGTGGTTGGACGCTTGGTTCCACTCTTAGTTCCAACACAGAAGGTGTAGGTGGTGCGAACACAGGTGGTTCATCCTCCTCATCCATAGAATTCTCACGACTGACAATATGTGGTTGCTCATCAGAAGCTATGTCAGTATCTATATCATCACTTTCATCACAAGGGTCAATTTCATCAAATACAACATGCATGGTTTCTTCTATAACCAAGGTTTTTTTATCATAGACTCTATATGCCTTACTAGTAAGTGAATACTCAAAGAAAATACCATCTCCAAATTTAGCATCAAATTTATCAAGGTTATCCTTAGTATTAAGTATATAACATTTAGACCTAAAAAACGAAAGTAACTGATGCTTGGTTTCTTATCAAACCATATTTCATAAGGGGTCTTTTCAACTAAAGGACGTAAGGATACTCTATTTAGAATGTAGCATGCTGTGTTTACACCCTCTGCCCAGAAATATGCAGGTAACTTATGCTTATTAAGCATAGTTCTAGCCATTTCTTGCAAAGTTCAATTCTTCCTTTCAACTACCCCATTTTGTTGAGGCGTTCTAGGAGTCGAAAAGGTGTGTTCAATACCACTTTGCTCACAGAAGTGTTTAAAGACAAAGTTATCAAATTCACCTCCATGATCACTCCTAATTTTTGAAATTTTATAGCCTTTTTCATTTTGTACTTTCCTAACAAGAGTACCAAATTCATAACATGCATGATCCTTTTGAGCAAGAAATACAACCCATGTGTACCTAGAATAATCATCAACCACCACATGAACATAACTTTTACCACCTAAGCTAATGGTTCTCATGGGACCAAACAAGTCAATATGCAATAATTCAGGTGGTCTAGATATTGAGATAGTGTGTGTAGGTTTAAAGGAACTTTTAACCTGTTTTCCCAGCTGACATGCTCTACATGTGGTTTCTTTTTCATATTTGAGCATTGGCAGTCCTCTCACCAACTCCTTTTTGGACAGATTTGAAATAAGCTCCAAATTTGCATGACCAAGCCTTCTATGCCATAGAGTTGGGGTTTCTGTTCTAGCACTTAGACACTTGAAATCAAGATTAGCCACATCATTTAGGTTTTACCTTTTCGCTTTCCAACAAAAACCACTTGGTTTCTGTTAGTGACCAAACATCTAGATGCTTCAAATATAATTTTGTACCCTTTATCACATAATTGACTGATGCTTAGCAAGTTATATTTGAGGTTATCAACTAGTAAGACATGCTCAATAGCAGGACAAGAATTAATATCACCGAAACCAAGAATTTTACCTTTTGACATATCACCAAAAGTTACAATACCTCGGTCCTTTTTAGTAAGGGATGAGAACATGGAAGAGTCCCCAATCATATGCCTTGAACAACCACTGTCCAAGATCCACTCATCCCTGTTTTCCTGTCAGCATGATCAAGTTTTAGGGACCCAAACTGATTTGGGTCCTTCAGGGTTAGGCTTGGTTCCTTTCGGAATCCACACATACTTTACATGACAGTTGCGTTTCTTGAACCAACAAGACCTAATGCCATGACCAACTCTACCACAGAAATGACAGGTAATATGTGGTGCTTCAGAGTGATGTGAGTGCATATGCATGTTCTTCTTTGGTCTATATGGTTGACTAGACCCAGCTTTAACAAATTTCATCGGTGGACTTGGTTTGTGAAAAACCACATGGTTTGTAGAGCTTGGTTTGTTAAAAACCATGTGAGTAGCACCTATTCCTTCTTTCTGCACTGAATGTCTTTGCTGTCCTAGCAGGATATTTAAACTATTTGTTCCTTTAGTGAATTTCTCAAGAGAACACTTTAGATCTTCAACACTCCTATTTAACATATCGTTTTCTTTCAACAATTTTTCACAAGTAGCAATGTTGCAAGCAATTTTCTTTTCAAGTTCATCATGAGCATTTTTGATAGAAAATTTATCAACTTTCAAAGTTTCACAAGATTTCAGAGCTTCGGTGTGAGCAAGATTAAGCTTTTCATATGCATTTCTATGAGCTTGAGCATCATATTCAAGAATCTCAATTTTTTTTTTGTATGCACTATTCTTTTTAAGCACTTGCTTATACTTATCATGCAATTCACCAAAGGCATCTTATAATTCATCAAAAGCAAAGTCAGGAGCATCAAATACCTCAAATTCTTCTTGAGCCATCAGACAAAGGTTCACAGCTTCTTCTATTTCAGAATCGCTTTCAGAATCCGAGTCATCCCAAGTGACCATAGCCCTATTCCCTTTCATTTTTGTAGAGTCATACCTGATGTGGACATTCAGCTTTAATGTGACCAGATCGGTTGCAGCCAAAACAGATTAGAGGATTTTTCTTTGGTTCTTCAATATTCACACCTCTAGGACTTCTACTCTTTTGCTGCTTTTTCATCTTGAGATATCTTACAACCCTTTTGGAAAGAAGTGCCACATCAGAGTCACTGTCTTCATGACCAGATTCATGGGATTTTAAGGCCAGGTCCTTCTTCTTTGGTTCCTTGGTTTCAAACTTGGAGCCATGCATTATAAACTTGCCAATCAGCTCATCATAGGTGAGAGTGTTCAAGTTGTGAGTTTCTTCTATGGCAGTAACCTTGGGCTCCCACTCCTTAGGTAGAGACCTAAGTACCTTTGCAACCTTTTCTCTGTGTGTGATAACCTTCCCAAGAGTTGCAAGGCTGTTGCACATAATTGTGAAGCGAGTATCCATCTCCTGTATGGTTTCACCAGAAACCATCTGACGCAGTTCATAGTCCCTCATGAGACGATTGAGCCTTGACTCCTTCACTTGGTTTGTGCCTTCATGAGTGACACATAGAAGCCTCCAGATCTCATAGGCAGTTTCACAAGATCTGACTCTTTGAAACTCACTCTCACTTATTCCACAAAGAAGGACATTCTTGGCTTGAGCATCAAGCTTAGCCTTTTTGAGCTCCTCTTCTGACCAGAACTGCATGTCCCTCAGTGGTCTGAAAGGCCCTTCCTTTAGGATTTTAGAAACTCTCACTATCTTAGGCTTTTGCGGGATCAGCCTTAACCGATTACAGAAACCAAGCTTTTGCAGGCTAAGCTCAAACCTTTACACACACAAGCTTTTGCAGGCTAAGCTCTAACCTTTACAAGTTTTTCCCAGGCTAAACTCTAACCTTTACTCAAATCAAAACCCTGATTTAAGGACCCAACAATACTACACTAGTCTTGCCTAAACACACTACCCTTTGTAAGAACTTGGAGAACAAGATTAAGCACAAATTCAAAGCTCTAAAGAACAGCGAGAACACAGCAGGTATAAGCTCAATAATCAACTCAATAGCACGTTTTCAAATGGCTGGGTTAAGGAAGATAGATATGCAATGGCCTTCCTTATATAGTGCTTGAGTTGGTGGGGGTAGGTAGGAAGATCTTCATCCAACGGCTCTAAAGTACTCGTCAGCTTTTCATCCAACGGCTGTGTGGTACAAATCAGTCATCAGAATTGACTTCACAATCCATTAGCTAGTGTTGGGTTCATTTCAGGAAGTCCACTCTCTTTGCAGCTTAATTACTTGAAAACATTCCATTTTTAGCAATCCGGGACCATAAGTGTGGACCACATGGTCCCCTTCACAAAATTGATCAAAGAGAGGTGAGAGACAAGGGTTGAAGACTTCTCTCCAGTGTTGGACCATTTTCTCTGCCCGTTGGAGTAGTTCGGAGTTGGCCTTAATTGCTGTATGGACCATTGGGACCACTTGGCCACTTGCAGTTGGGACCACGATGTTGACAGACAGATGTGGTTTCTTCTGAAACCAAGCTGAGAAACCAAGCTGAAAACCAAGCTGCGAAAAAACTCAACACAAGTATGTATGGCAAACATCTAATCCAGTTTGTTAGTCATCAAAATCATATTATATCAACACACTAAATATGGTTAATTATAGATTAACACTAATTAAAGTATTAGACCCATGTTTAGGCTAACAATTCCTGCGGCACACACATTTCTTCTCTTTTTATTTTTGGAACATAGAGAGAAAAAAATACTAATTTGCCTCCATTTTATACTAGTCCTAAGTCGGTCAAAAATGCTTACCCAAATCCAATTCAACATTCAAAGCACTCCACTTTCTTCCTTCCTAAAAATTATGTTTTAAGTCCAATAATCCCTATAATTTCTACTTTTGACTGGATTGGACTTAGTTCTTTTCATAATATGAATCTTCGTCTCCCATCTGTCTATGTATCAATCTACCAATTTCTATATTTCTAATAATCATCACAAAACCAATCTTTTCCTTTGAAGGAAAAAAATTGAGAAATTTTATGGTGGAACTAGATCTAACTTTTTACTTCTGCCGATTTTTTTTGTGTGTGTGTGTGTGTGATAAGGGAGAGGCTACTTAATTTGTTTCAAAATTCAATCAAGTTTGAGATTTCACCTACTTTCTTGTCCAATCTTTTTACACTTTCTGGCCAACGGTAAATTCTCCTGCCGCTATCGTTATTGTCATCCTTACATTCACCTCGGGTGTACTTTCTTTTGTTAATCATGCAGAACTACGTGAGTTTTGAACCCATTATCAAGGGGTACGTTGGCAGTTTCTAGTGGAGGAAATGCAAGCTCAATCTTTATTTATTTTGCGTTTTATTTTTGCCTTAATTTTTGTTATTTTTTTTGTTGTGCATGGCATATGTTGATCTTTAATGGCACATGATCTCGCTCCAACATGGATGGGTGCCTAACACCTTCCCATCCATGAAAAACCTCTGGGTCTACTTCTTTGGTTCGCTTATTGGTTGCCTAAGGAAACTTTTTCCCGAATTTTGCCCTCTAATAAAATTCAGGTGGCGACTCCAAAGATATGGATGACGATTAAAAAGAAGATGGTGAGTAGGCCTAATGAATTTTGGGTCGGGTACTCACAATAGGTGGGCAAGGAAAAACACCGGTAACATAGGCCAGGACACCCTGACCAGCCAAGAAGGGCTCAATCTGTGCCCTACAGAAAGCGTAATTAGTATGAGTGAGTTTAATAGACACAGCATGATGAGAATTGGTGAGTGGTTGAACTAGTGCAGGGACAGGAGTAGGCATGTTGGTCGTGGAGCTAGTGTTCGAGGCGGAAGAAGTAGGTGGTATGATAGTGGGGGGTTGGAGGAATAGACATGATGCAGGAAAAACAAGAATCAAAGAAAAGAATAAACTAGGCGAATTCGGTTAAGCACAAAGCTCCACTACCATGAAGAGAATATAAACACTTGGTATTTAGGGTTTGTCACAAGCACACACCAATCGTGTGTCCAGACTGTTTACATAATAACTGATGGGATACAAACTATAATCATAGTAGTTCACAAAGTATAGATACCGTAATACACAAGTATAGGTTAAACACTAACAAGTATTGAACTAGGACTCTATGTCTTCTGTGGGTGACTTATCTACAACTCTTGCTAACAGTTATCGACATAGCCGTACCGACGAAGCCCACATCAATACCACCCCCAGTTCAACCTTAAACCCAACCGAAATACACAATACCCAAATGTCCCAACCAAAATAGTCAAATACCAACCCAATTGAAACATAAAAATTAAAATCACCCAACTCTAAAAATCTAGTCAGTTCTTCAGTTCTTCTCTTCTCTCGACTCTCTCTCTCTCTATATATTCTTCTCTCTCCATCTCTCGTCCTGTCGCCTCTATGGTTGCGGCTACGGCTGTGCTCAAAGGCTGCGGTAGCGATGCCGATGCGAGTCAAGCAACGGTGTGAACTGTGAAGCCAAGAAGTCACACGACGAATCCCTAATGCGTCAACTCCAAAACCCTAATTCCCAAATCCGAAAAACCCTAATTCCCAACATTCCTTCTTCCTTTCTCCTTTTTACTTCTCATCTCAGGCCTCAAGGTGGGTGGATGTACAGTTAATGTCTTTTCGAATCTCGTTCTTTTTTCTTCTCTTATACTTTCAAATCTCATTGTGTTTTTTTTTTTCAAATTAGTGGCTGCCAGCTGGAAACTTGAATTGTGACATAAGAACTTCAATTCTCATGGTGCTAAGAGTGTCTGCTGTCTTATCAGAACTTAGAAGATTTGTTTGCGGGCTCTCTTTGTCTCTTTCCAACTCTAATTTATGGGTTCGATTCCAATTCTAATTTCTAATTAACTTATGTTTTTTTGTTGAAATTGTAATTTCTAATTAATCTGGGCTCGATTGTGTGAACACCCGAATTTGACCCATGGTTTATTCTATCGTTTTAAGTTATGAGTTCGTTTATGTCTTTAATTGATGAGATGATTCGGTTGATGGAATGAATATATTTGTGCCTTAATGCAGTAGAATAAAGGTATTTTGTTTGCTTAAATCTGTTATTTACTTTTGGCCCCTTATTATTTAATTAATTTTGGGTTAGAGATAAATTTTGGGTTTGGGTTGATAAAATGTGGATCCTCCAGAGATAATAGCCCAGTTAAACACATGGCCTCCAACTTATTTTTTAATCATTATTTTCGTGGAAATTCGGGTTTAATTGTATATTTTGCCTATTTTGTGTTTTTAGGGTAGTTTTAATTGGAAAAGGAATCATTTAATGCGCAATTAATTAAGAAGAAAAGTAATGGAGTAGGAAACCAGTTTAGGGCGCTTTCTGGGTCAGGGAATACTTTAGAATGCCTGGAAGCCAACTAGGAATTGGATTGGAGGAGAAAAAGTAACAAAAAAAAAACTGCATAGTTAGTGGCGAACTTGGTGACATGAACGCCACCACCGGCGGACAAGGAAGGAGGACCGCTGGCCCCTAGCGGTCGTCACGACATGACTGCCGGGGCTATTGCGGTTGTTCCTTCTAGAACCTTCTTTTTGCCTCTTTTTCGCAGTCCTTGTCCATAACCGTCAAATTCTGGGTTCGATCTCGACCTTTAGATTAATAGGACGACCCCTCACCCCCTGAACACTATAACTAGACCCTCCATTACACATTAGGGGACACACATTAGAATTACCCTCTACACACCCATAAGCTTAGAGTGCTCAAAGAAACCCTAGTCTCGGAGTTTAGGAGTTGTTTTAGGAGCTGATATTCTGGAGAGATTACGTGGAGAGGGGTAGTAACAACCCAATAGCATAAGGAGAGCAAGAGGGTTCCAAGAGGGAGGCCAATCGGAGTGAATTGTCGGAAATAGGAGTGCAAACACGATAGGAATGTTCTTCCCTGTGCAGTTTCAGGAAAATCGCGATATCTCTGGCTACAGAAGTTGAATCGTTGCGTTTTAGGGGTTTTTGGAAAGCCAAGAGGGAGATCTATAATGCTTTAGCACCTGTTTTCAATTGACATCGAGTCAAGATTTTGTTGCGGAGCGGAAAGCTAACAGGAGCAAGAGGAGGGCTTCAAGAGGTAACCCTAACCCTTTCAATCGATTTTTGTTGCTGTGTTGTGATACTATTGATGATGATGCTTTGATTATTGAGTAAATCCGTGTTAGAACTACGTGGCTTTGACCCTGGTAAGTCGGGTACGTAGATAGTCTCTGTCTGAAAACAGGATGAAAGCCAAATTGTGTGTTTCTTTTCCAGTTAGGCTGAATGCAAGTTAAGATTCTGTTGCGGAGCAGAAACCTTACGGGAGCGAGAGGAGGGCTTGAAGAGGTAACCCTAACCCTTTAAATCGATTTTTACTGCTGAGAATGTGTTGCTGTGATGATATTGATGATGATTGTTTGATTGTTATGTGAATCCATGTTTAGAACTACATGGCTTTGACCCCGTGACACAAGTACGTAGGTAGTCTTAGAGATGCAAGCCAAATTTGTTTGTTGTTATTTCGTTTTATGTTGTGAGTTGTGTTGGTGCTGTGCTATCGTTGTGATACTGATGTGGCTACTGAGATGTTGGTATTATTATCATGATTACTGATATCGTTATCATAATGCTGATATTACCGCGATGTCGCCGGTTTTGGGGTTTGCGGTGAGTTGTTGCGATTTTGCTGCTATACTGATATTGTGGTTGGGATTAAAGACACTGGCAGAACCAATATTAGTGGAATTGTTGGTCGTGGAGCCAGTGTTCGAGGCGGAAGAAGTAGGTGGTATGATAGTGGGGGGTTGGAGGAATAGACATGATGCAGGAAAAACAAGAATCAGAGAAAAAAATAAACTAGGTGAATTCGGTTAAGCACAAAGCTCCGCTACCACGAAGAGAATATAAACACTTGGTATTTAGGGTTTGTCACAAGAACACACCAATCATGTGTCCCAGACTGTTTATATAATAACTGATGGGATACAAACTATAATCATAGTAGTTCACAAAGTATAGATACCGTAATACACAAGTATAGGTTAAACACTAACAAGTATTGAACTAGGACTCTATGTCTTCTATGGGTGACTTATCTACAACTCTTGCTAACAGTTATCGACATAGCCGTACCGACGAAGCCCACATCAATACCACCCCTAGTTCAGCCTTAAACCCAACCGAAATACACAATACCCAAATGTCCCAACCAAAGTAGTCAAATACCAAACCCAATTGAAACATAAAAATTTAAATCACCCAACCCTAAAAATCGAGTCAGTTCTTCTCCTCTCTCGACTTTCTCTCTCTATATATATATTCTTCTCCCTCCATTTCTCGTCCTGTCGCCTCTGTGGTTGCGGCTACGGCTGTGCTCAAAGGCTGCGGTAGCGATGCCGATGCGAGTCAAGCAACGGTGTGAACAGTGAAGCCCAGAAGTCACGCGACGAATCCCTAATGCGTCAATTCCAAAACCCTAATTCCCAAATCTGAAAAACCCTAATTCCTAACATTCCTTCTTCCTTTCTCCTCTTTACTTCTCATCTCAGGCCTCAAGGTGGGTGGATGTACAGTTAATGTCTTTTCGAATCTCGTTCTTTTTTCTTCTCTTATACTTTCAAATCTCATCGTGTTTTTATTTTTAAATTAGTGGCTGCCAGCTGGAAACTTCAATTGTGACATAAGAACTTCAATTCTCACGGTGCTAAGTGTGTCTGCTGTATTATCAGAACTTAGAAGATTTGTTTGCGGGCTCTCTTTGTCTCTTCCCAACTCTAATTTATGGGTTCGATTCCAATTCTAATTTCTAATTAACTTATGTTTTTTTGTTGAAATTGTAATTTTTAATTAATCTGGGATCGATTGTGTGAACACCCGAATTTGACCCATGGTTTATTCTATCGTTTTAAGTTATGAATTCGTTTATGTGTTTAATTGATGAGATGATTCGATTGATGGCATGAATATATTTGTGCCTTAATGCAGTAGAATAAAGGTATTTTGTTTGCTTAAATATGTTATTTACTTTTGGCCCTTTATTATTTAATTAATTTTGGGTTAGAGATAAGTTTTGGGTTTGGGTTGATAAAATGTGGATCCTTCAGAGATAATAGCCCATTTAAACACATGGCCTCCAACTGATTTTTTTAATCATGATTTTCGTGAAAATTCGGGTTTAATTATATATTTTGCCTATTTTGTGTTTTTTTGGTAGTTTTAATTGGAAAAGGAATCATTTAATGCGTAATTAATTAAGAAGAAAAGTAATGGAGTAGGAGACAAGTTTAGGATGTTTTCTGGGTCAGAGAATACTTTAGAATGCGTGGAAGCCAAGTAGGAATCGGATTGGACGAGAAAAAGTAACAAAAGAAGGAAAAACTGCATAATCACTGGTGGACTTGGTGACATGACCGCCACCACCGGAGGACAAGGAAGGATGACCGGCGGACAAGGAAGAATGACCGCCGGCCCCTGGCGGTCGTCACGACATGAATGTCAGGGCTATTGCGGTCGTTCCTTCTAGAACCTTCTTTTTGCCTCTTTTTCGCAATCCTTGTCCATAACCGTCAAATTCAGGGGTTCAATCTCGACCTTTAGATTAATAGGACGACCCCTCACTCCCTGAACACTATAACTAGACCCTCCATTACATATTAGGGACACACATTAGAATTACCCTCTACACACCCATAAGCTTAGAGTGCTCGAAGAAACCCTAGTTCTTGGAGTTTAGGAGTTGTTTTAGGAGCTGATATTCTGGAGAGATTTCGTGGAGAGGGGTAGTAACAACCTAATAGCAAAAGGAGAGCAAGAGGGTTCCAAGAGGGAGGCCAATCGGAGGAAATTGTTGGAAATAGGAGTGCAACCACGATAGGAATGTTCTTCCGTGAGCAGTTTCAGAAAAATCACGATATCTCGGGCAATAGAAGTTGAATTGTTGCGTTCTTGGGGTTTTTCGAAAGAAAAGAGGGAGATCTATAACTTTCTATTGATGCCAGATGCTGATTTGTTCTGCTTTAGCACCTGCTTTCGATTGACGTCGAGTCAAGATTTTGTTACGTAGCGGAAAGCTAACGGGAGCAAGAGGAGGGCTTCAAGAGGTAACCCTAACCCTTTCAATCGATTTTTGTTGCTGTTTTGTGATACTATTGATGATGATGCTTTGATTATTGAGTAAATCCGTGTTAGAACTACGTGGCTTTGACCCTGGTTAGTCGGGTACGTAGGTAGTCTCGGTCTGAAAACAGGATGCAAGCCAAATTGTGTGTTTCTTTTCCAGTTATGTTGTCGTGATGCTATGTTGTGTGTTGTGTTGATGTTGGATGTTGCTGTGATGTTGATGTTGCTACTTTGATATTGATGTCATTGTGACAATGTTGAAGACGTGATTATAATGTCAATATTACTGTGATGCCGCCGGGATGTGAGTTGTGTGATTGCGACATCGCGGTGATGTTGATGTTATGGTTGTGATGTTAATATTGTGGCTTTGATGTAGATGTCGTTGTAATAACGTTGATGTTGCTGTGACATTGCTGCATTATCTGTTGTGTCGTGTGTATTGTGTGACGTCATATAAGAACTACACGAGCTTTGAATCTGGTCGCCGGAGTACGTAGGTGGATTCTAGTTGTTGAATCTCAAGCTCAATTATGTGTTTATTTTCTATTTTGTCTTTGTTTTTGTTTCTTTTGATTTGTTGCTGTGTTGTTTGTGCATAAGGTATGTAGGAATCTTCAATTGCACATGGTTTTGCCCCAACAAGGGTGGCTGTCTAACACCTTCCCATCCATGAGGAACCCCCAAATCCTACATCTTTGGAACACCATGACCAGCTGCTGTGGGTTATGGATGTCAAGATTTTTCCCTGCATTTTGTCCTCAATAAAATTCGGGTGGCGACTCCTTCGATGTAGTGAGGGATCAAGTTAACTTTTGGTCGGGTCCTCACAGTTGCCGACTCCACTAGGGACTTAGAGGGTTCAAGAAATTATGTCCAATCATTGGTTACTGTGTGCCTCTTTGTTTGTTATATGTGTGCCCTGCACTACATTCATGATTATAGTGTGAGGCTTCTACCTTAAGAGGGTACGGGGATCCTAGTCCAGTACATACCGTCATACGGGGTTATCAGCTAGAGTGAACCTATTTCTCGCCTTTTAGTAATGATAGGGGTTAATAGGCCTGCTAGCTCAGGCGGCGCACTACGTCACACGTTGTGAACACCCAAATTTGACCCATGCTTTATGCTATTAGTTTGAATTATAAATTTGTTTATGTCTTTAATTGATGAGATGATTTGATTGATGGCATGAATATATTTCTGACTTAATAGTGTGGAATAAGGGTATTTTGTTTGCTTAAATCTATTATTTATTTTTGGCCCATTGTTATTTGATTAATTTCAGGTTAGAGATAGGGATTGGATTCGGTTGATAAAATATGGATCCTCCAGAGACAATAGCCTATTTAAACACATGGCCTGCAGTTTATTTTAATCCTAATTTTTGTAGAAATTTAGGGTTAATTATATATTTTGCCTATTTTGTATTTTTGTGGTAAGTTTAATTGAAAAAAGAAATAATTTGATGTGCTGTTGATAAAGAGGAAAAGTAATAGAGTAGGAGACAAGTTTAGGGTGTTTTTTTGGTGAGCAAATACTATAGAACGCGTGGGAACCAACTAGGAATCGGATTGGAGGAGAAAAAGTATGAGAAAAGGAAAAACTGCACAGTCGGTGGCGGACATGGTGACATGACCGCCACCACCGGCGAACAAGGAGGGATGACCGCCTGCCCCTGGCGATCGTCACAACATGACCGCCAGGGCTGTGGCGGTCGTTCCTTCCAGAACCTTCTTTTTACCTAACTTTCGCAATCCTAGCCCGTAATTGTCAGATTTAGGGGTTCAATCTCGACCTTTAGATTAATAGGACAACCCCCTACCCCCTGAACACTATAAATGGACCCCCCTATCACACATTAGAGGGACAAACATTAGAATTATTCTCTACACACCCATAACCTTAAAGTACTTAGAGAAACCCTAGTTCTTTGAGTTTAGGAGTTGTTTTAGGAGCTGATTTTCTGCAGAGATTTCGTGGAGAGGAGCAGCAACAACCCAGTAGCAAGAGGAGAGCGAGAGGGGTACAAGAAGGAGGCTAATTGGGGCAAATCTTTGGAGGAAAGAGTGTAAACTCGAGAGGAGTGTTCTTCCCTGTGCAGTCTCGGGAAAATCGCGATGTGTCGGGCTTCAAATGTCGGATTACTGCATTCTTGGTGTCTATGGATAGCTAAGATAGCGGTCTACAACTTTGCTGTTGATGTCAGATGCTAATTCAGCCTCCTTTTAGTACCAGTTTATGATTGAATGCAAGTTAAGATTCTGTTGTGGAGCAGAAAGCTTACGGGAGCGAGAGGAGGGCTTCAAGAGGTAACCCTAACCCTTTAAATCAATTTTTACTGTTGAGAATGTGTTGTTGTGATGCTATTGATGATGATTCTTTGATTGTTATGTGAATCCATGTTTAGAACTACGTGGCTTTGACCCCGTGACACAAGTACGTAGGTAGTCTTAGAGATGCAAGCCAAATTTGTTTGTTGTTATTTCGTTTTATGTTGTGAGTTGTGTTGGTGTTGTGCTATCGTTGTGATATTGATGTGGCTGCTAAGATGTTGGTATTATTATCATGATTACTGATATTGTTACCTTAATGCTGATATTACCGCGATGTCGCCGGTTTTGGGGTTTGCGGTGAGTTGTTGCGATTTTGCTGCTATATTGATATTGTGGTTGGGATGTTAATGTTGTGGTTTTGATACTAGTGACTCTTTGGTATTATCAATATTGTTGTGATATTGTTGCACTGTGTGTTGTGTGTTGTGTGATGCCATGTAAGAACTACGTGAGCTTTGAATCTGGCCGCCGGAGTACGTAGGTGGGTTCTAGTGGTGGAACCTCATGCTCAATTATGTGTTTACTTTCTGTTTTTTTTCGTTTCCTTTGTGACGTTGTTGTGTTGTTTGTGCATAGGCATCCAGGGATTTTTTGTTGCACACGATTCCGCCCCAATACGGATAGGTGCCTAACACCTTTCCATCAGTGACGAACCCATGAATCCTACATCGTTGGACGCTATGACCAGTTGTTATAGGTTATGGATGTCAAGTTTTTTCCCTGAATTTTGTCCTTCAAAAAATTTGGGTGGCGGCTCCTTTGTTTTAGAGAGGGATCAAATTAACTTTTGGTGGGGTCCTCATAGTTGGCGACTCCACTAGGGACTTAGAGGGTTCAAGAAATTGTGTGCAATCGTTGATTACTGTGTGCCTCTTTTTCTTTCACGTGCATGCCCTGAATTCATGATCATTGTGTGAAGCTTCCACCTTAAGAGGGTACGGGGATCCTAATTCAGTACATACCGTCATACGGGGTTATCGACTAGAGTGAACCTATTTCTCGCTGTTTAGCGATGATAGGGGCTAATAGGCCAGCGACCTCATGCGACGCACAACGCATATGTGAGTAGGCCAAACTATCCCTTAGCGATGGTCTTTTAGCCCCCAATCAACATCTACCCTGAGCATCTAATACATAATCAATATGTGGTACGTGTATACATGTGTTTGTTTTAATTTCCGATATGTGCAAACAATGTGTCTTTTAATTAAAAAAAGTATAAAACAAAAGAAAAGAGATCCCTTGTATGAGGATTAAGAGGAAAAGGCCGTGGGTAACCGGAATCTTTACGCATGCCCTTCCATTGCAAGAGCATAATGACCGAGGCTAGAGCTGACGAGAAAGAGGAGCCACATGTCCTGTTTGGGGATTCAGAGATGATAAAGCTATTGAAGGAAACGGAAGTGACATTCCCTGAGGGTAGTAAGAAACAAATATCTCTAGAAGTATATAAAACTGAAGGCGCAAAGACAAAGGATGAGCCTGTAATACGATGCGTTTTTAAGATTAAGCAGCCATGCACTAAATGGGAATGGAGGAAACCAAGCGTCATCTTTTCAATGCCCAATGACTGGAACAAAGAAGGAGCATGCATCGCCCGCAATTGGTAGAATCCAAGTCTGATAGTGCAAACGAGTTCACAGAAGATGGGCAAAATGAACACCCCCTGGGTTTTAGCCTCTCTACCTCACACACTTTTGAAGATGGAAACTTTATCAAAACCCACTATAATAAAATGAGGCATTCTTTTCATTGCTTGCATGTTTTTTGTGATAATGATTCTTCCATGCATGATGGATGTGAATGTAATGAGTTGAATGAAATCCCGGAATCCATAGAAATGAATTTAGGGACTGATAAAAGTACAAGGATCACCAAGTTTGGCACGGCTCTCGAAAACTCATCTCAAGAAGAATTAGTGCCACTAATCAAGGAATTTGTGGATGTGTTTGCCTGGCCGTATGAAGACATGCCCGGAAATGATCCATCTATCTTTCAACATTGAATCCCTCTCTTCCCTAATGCTAAACCAATGAAGCAAAAGGCGCGACAACTACAACCTCAGTGGCGCTAAAAGTGAAGTAGGTGGTGGAAAAGCAAATTCGAGCCTGATTTTTAGAAGTGATTGAGTATCCGGAATGGTTGGCCAATGTCGTACCTGTCCCAAAGAAAAACAGAATGGTGAGAATGTGTGTTGATTACTAAAGTCTGAATAAAGCTTGCCCCTAAAGACGAATTTCCGCTACCACATATAAACTTGTCAGTAGATGCAACTGCCGGGCACGCATTGTTATCCTTTTTGGACGGGTTTTCAGGATATAATCAAGTAAAGATGGCGCCAGAGGACAAACACAAGACATCTTTCCACAATGAGTGGGGCACTTTTTGCTACAAGGTCAAGCCTTGTGGCCTGATTAACGCCAATGTCACGTACTAGAGAATGGCCACCACACACTTACATGATATGATGCATAAAGAAGTTGAGGTCTACGTCGATAATATGATTTTTCGAAACACGAGAATCTCCTTTAGTTAACCTGAGGAAGTTTTTTAAAAGGTGCCGTGAAACGCCCGTGTCCCAATTTACAAATACAAAATAGAATTCAAATATAAAATGACTAAATTGCCGTCATCATTCCCGGGACACGAAAATCATCAACTAAACACCCGTATCCCAAATAACCCATTAAATTAATTGCAACATGAGAAGTGACCAAAATGCCCTTCTACCCGGGGTACGATATCAACAACATGATCAACATTTAATCAAATAATAAATAATACAGTGGAATCAAGTACGTAGCGGAAGATAAAAAAAAAACATAGCAAAATGCATGCAATGAACCCTACGGATCCGGCCCGTGGAGAGGAAAGCACCGCCACCTGCTGATATGCACTCCTGATCGATGATCAGGTAAGCTGAGAAAGATGTGAGGGGTGAGACCAACCACTGTCTCACCATAACAAATAAACCAACGTATACAATACAAGTTAACCACAATAACACTGATATCAGGCAGTAGCAAGCAAAGTGCACAAACAGGTCACAAAACACAACACAAGTCATCATCAGACTTCAAACCATCACTTATCATTACTTATATTATTATCGTTGTTATTAGGTTCAAATATTTTATTAGGGCCCTCTACTGTGTGCGTCGAGCTCGGTCCCGTCTCATGCGACAACCAGGGCATAGGTCCAATATAATCAAGGCAGGGCCCAATATAATCATTGAGAGAGAGACAGACAGAGAGAAAGAGGGAGGTAGAAAGGGGGAGATAGAAAGAGGGAGGTAGAACCGGTCATCACAGACCCATATGCTAAACCGCATATACCATGCTATCCCGCTTGAAATCCCGAGGGGTATTACTTCCCGCTCGAACCAGCCGGTCAACAGCCCCACAGTAGAATTATTATAGTATGTTATTCTCAATAATGCTTAAAAATTTATGCCATACGTTATGATCAAACAGGATTGTTTGGATTTAATATCTTATTCTCAAGTCCGGGCCTCCGGCCCACAAATCACCAAACGAACCACAAAATCATAAATCATGTTATTTACCATAACAAACAAGCAAGCTCAACTGGTATATCATATCACACTGGCACTCAATACACATAATCAGGCATACCGTATCAAAGGCATCATCATCAAGACACAAAATGCAAGTAAGATCATCAGCACAACTGGCATACAAGCATACAACATTCAACGACAAACAGATACTACCACTTCATATAAACCATGTCAGTTAACCGAGTATTGTAGGCAGTAATGCATACAAAGGTTTATATGTCCTCACCTGGGCCATAATATTTGCCTCAAAACTGAAGCCCATTCTGCCTCAACAATCCTTTATTTATAACAAATACAACACATAAGGTTCACATCGAATATGATGAATGCATATGCCAATGCCTTGACTATAACAATATATTTTCTTTAGTCTCAAAGCCCGACACTAAAAGTTTGCTTAAGTTCAATTATTTGTCTCGATTAACGGTTCACAGGGCCTAAAGCCCACATCAATAAAATCATTTGGCCTAAAGCCCATTTTAAATTAATTACACTTTATTGGGCCTATAGCCCGTATCTATAATAGTCCTTGGGCCTAAAGCCCATATATCCTTAACATGGCATAACTTGGGTCTAGGCTCGACCCATTCACTTAATCACATTAATCGAGCTCCCGAGCCCGACCTTTCCGGCCTAAAGATATTATGTGCGTCGGATATATATTCTGGCCACGCGTTTCTCAACGTGCCATACTCGTTTTTCACCAAGTCCATTTCTTGTTGATACATCGATTAATGTCGTACATGACATGACATAATCGGAAAGTAAATTATACACATCATCCGAGGATTACCGTGTAAGGCCAATTAAAATTATCGTTTCGCTGTAACAGTAACCTGTTCGCCGGAATACGGCCAACCCTCGCCAGAAAAGTACACCGAGCTCGCCGAAATTTCCACAGCAATCCAGAAACATCCAACCCCCAAACTGTCCAACCCGGAGCGATGCAGGACAACATTCAAATCAACAAAAACAACAACCACCAAGCATTAAAACAGGAAAGACGAGTTTAGAAATCGGATCCTCATTGGAGTAAAGCATCCCGAGGAGCCACGTGACAGATCTGCAGCCTCACCACAAGTTTCGAGCCTCTGGCCCTCTTTCGGCAACCAAAATCCGAGGCGAAGAAACATCAAATCCACAACTACCCTCTACCGAAGACGAACCCACAAAACGCAATCGGTCCGCCGCCACCAGCAATAAACAAAATTCCCGATTAACCAATCGGTACCCAAGCCAACGAACTGAAAGCAAAGAGGAAGAGAAGCGCGACTTATCGGTCAGCGACGGCGGTGGCGACTACTCGAACCGAGCGGTGACGGCGACACAATAGCTCGATCCACCCTGAGCCCACCTAGGTTCCTCCGTCACAAGCCATCCATGGGCAGTTCTCTTCCCCGACAGACGTGGACGCGACTACTAAAGGAACGACGGCGATGTTCGCAAAGAGAAAGAGAGGAAGGAACGGCGGTGGTAGCATCGCGTCGCTTTCAACCCTCGCCCACCTCTAGACCTCCTCGGTTTCCTTCGAAAGCCTGAACCTCGACTCAACAGGCCGGCGACGACAACTTGAGAAACGTGCAGCAGCGGCTCAATGAGGAGAAGAAGGTGACGGTGCAGACAGTGTTCGGGTTAAGAAGAAAAAAAAATGAGGGGAGAGTGGAGAGAAGAGAAAGAAGGAGAAACGGGGGTTGGTAACTGTCGACAACCACGATTCGAGGACGAGGAAATCGCGGAGATCTTGGGAAGAGGAAAACGTGAGAGAAAACTGGAAGAAGGGCGACGGCTCGAGAAGAGAAAAGAAAAAGAAAGAGAGGAAAGAGAGTGAAAAAGATATTTTTATACCTAGGGTTAGGGTTTGATCCGGCCAGGCCCCAAAACGACACCGTCTTGGCCTTGGCACGGTCAACCCGCCACCCCTTGGTCAAAACACACCCCAAATTGTGTTTTATGCCTTGTTCTCCCCAATACAACGTAGTTTCAACCGAAACTATATGACACATAATGTTTCACCCCGAAACACAATCAATCTCAAACGAGATACGAACAACAAAAACTTAGAATCAATATTTCCAAAGAATTAAATTAATTTGCTTGTCCACAAATCCAGAAATTCCGCAAGAGTAAAATGGGAATTAAAATTTCAAAAATTCTGAAAATCCCATAAAAAATTAAGTACCAAATCTGGGTCGTTACAGTTCTACCCCACTTAACAAAATTTTGTCCTCGAAATTTACAGAATTAGTTAAGCAACCAAGCACTTAACTGACACAAACAAGAATTATCCGGTATCAAAGTACCGTTGGCCGAAACTACCAAGTAGAACCATCATGTCCATCAATCACATTTCCAAGCAAGAACTCCGATGTACCAAATCAATCATCAACATAAGTCAAACTTGATCAACAGAGCATATGAACAAAGCACTAACCCAAGAGTCTTACCATATCTTCATCAACATGATTAATATCAGAATCTATAAATCACCTCATTTATCATCGCTCAGCCAAGTATATCCAGTCCTCTAATCCACTAAGAAAATCCTCAGATAACCGAACCCAAAATTGTTACCTAAGTAACAAGATCATCACTCCCATTGTGGATACCTCGGGACCAAAAATCCATATTCTATTTCATGTTCCGAACCTCAAAGCATTTCATTTATCACACGCCAATTCAGCCAAAATTGTATATATCCCGAGTCATACCATAAGCACTAGAACCCGAACATTACCGAAATATCATAATTATACTTCTATAACCTGGATTCCTCAAGACCCAAACATTCTTTCATAACTCATACTCATGAATCTATTCCTCAAGTCATTCCTAGCACGAACACCAAAGTTTCTTTGATAAGGAACTTACAACATCATTGTATCTCTCATCATATAATTATCTAACCAACAATTGGTTCACAATTCCCAAGGTCACCTCAAACTCAAACCGCAATATGAACATACTACCAGTATCCTCATTTGGCACATGAATTATAACCTCAACCAAGATTCATGATCAAAACCTTTTATTACAATCAACAGTACTATCCCCAAACTCATCAAAGTTAAGTGCCTCAAGTATCATTAAAAGATTTTTCCCCCAAATATACCATTAGATCAACCTCAAATTAACTCAAGAAATCATCTCAACTCCGAATAGGACTTAATCCATCAAATAATTTCCCAAGTACATTCAAAACCTCGAACTCAGATAATCAAACCACAAATAACATGATCACCAAGATCAAAAAATTCATATCCACAAGAATCACTTCAAATCATCTCTCGACAGATGTATCATCCAAAAGCAAACCGATGGTTCCTACTTGTTTTTGCCAGTTCCACACAGGCAAGAAACATAAGCGAAGAGTCAAGAGTCTACACCGACTCTGACAAAACAGTGGATATTCCACAATACAAACTTTGCTACAGCCTAAGCTGTAAAGGCAAGCATGTCATTTCAATAACAATACCAGGTCACACCGACCCTCAGCAGGTGCGTGTGCTCCACCGGATCCATAGTACGACTCACTATATGAATGCATATGACTATGCAACAGACAATCACAAAAAAAGGAGCAGACTCATGCATATAAAAGCACGAAACATACATCCCAAAGGATCTACAGCTTGCTCCGCTACCAACTGAAACGTCCGTGTCCCAATTTATTAATACAAAATAGAATTTGAATATAAAATGACTAAATTGCCTTCATCATTCCCGTGACACGAAAATCATCAACTAAACACCCGTATCCCAAATAACCCATTAAATTAATTGCAACATGAGAAATGACCAAAATGCCCTTCTACCCGGGATACGATATCAACAACATGATCAACATTTAATCAAATAATAAATAATACAACGGAATCAAGTACGCAGCGGAAGACAAAAAAAACACATAGCAAAATGCATGAATTGAATCCTATGGATCCGACCCGTGGAGAGGAAAGCACCGCCACCTGCTGATATGCACTCCTGACCGATGATCAGGTAACCTGAGAAAGATGTGAGGGGTGAGGCCAACCACTGTCTCACCATAACAAATAAACCAACGTATAAAATACAAGTCAACCACAATAACACCGATATAAGGCAGTAGCAAGCAAAGTGCACAAACAAGTCACAAAACACAACATAAGTCATCATTAGACTTCAAACCATCACTTATCATTACTTATAATATTATCGTTGTTATTAGGTTTAAATATTTTATTAGGACCCTCTACTGTGTGCGTCGAGCTCGGTCCCGTCTCATGAGACAGCCTGGGCATAGGCCCAATACAATCACTGAGAGAGAGACAGACAGAGAGAAAGAGGGAGGTAGAAAGGGGGAGATAGAAAGAGGGAGGCAGAACCGGTCATCACAGACGCATATGCTAAACCGCATATACCATGCTATCCCGCATGAAATCCCGAGGGGCATCACTTCCCGTTCGAACAAACCGGTTAACAGCCCCACAGTAGAATTATTATAGTATGTTATTCTCAATTATGCTTATAAAGTTATGCCATACATTATGATCAAACAGGATTATGTGGATTTAATATTTTATTCTCAAGTCCGGGCCTCCGGCCCACAAATCCCCACACGAACAACAAAATCATAAATCATGTTATTTACCATAACAAACAAGCAAGCTCAACTGGTATATCAGATCACACTGGTACACAATACACACAATCAGGCATACCGCATCAAAGGCATCATCATCAAGACACAAAATGCAAGTAAGATCATCAGCACAACAGGGATACAAGCATACAGCATTCAATGGAAAACAGATATTACCACTTCATATAAACCATGTCAATTAACCGAGTATTGTAGGCAGTAATGCATACAAAGGTTTACATGTCCTCACCTGGGCCATAATATTTGCCACAAAACTGAAGCCCATTTGGCCTCAACAATCCTATATTTATAAAAAATACAACACATAAGGTTCACATCAAATATGATGAATGCATATGCCAATACCGTGACTATAACGATATATTATCATTAGTCTCAAACCCCGACACTAAAAGTTCGCTTAAGTTCAATTGTTTGTCTCGATTAACGGTTCACAGGGCCTAAAGCCCACATCAATTAAAGTCATTGGGCCTAAAGCCCTTTTTAAATTAATTACTCTTTATTGGGCCTATAGCCCATATCTATAATAGTCCATGGGCCCCATATATCCTTAACATGGCATAATTTGGGTCTAGGCCCGGCCCATTCACTTAATCACAATAATCGAGCTCCCCGGCCCGACCTTTCCGGCCTAAAGATATTATGTGCGTCGGATATATATTCCGGCCACGCGTTTCTCAACAAGCCACACTCGTTTTTCACTAAGTCCATTTCATATTGATACATCGAGTAATGCCGTACATGACATGACATGATCGGAAAGTAAATTATACACATCATTCGAGGATTACCGTGTAAGGCCAATTAAAATTATCGTCTCGTCGGAACAGTAACCTGTTCGCTGGATTCCGGCCAACCCTCGCCAGAAAAGTACACCGAGCTCGCCGGAATTTCCACAGCAGTCCAAAAACGTCCAACCCCCAAACTGTCCAACCCAGAGAGATGCAGGACAACATTCAAATAAACAAAAACAACAACCACCAAGCATTAAAACAGAAAAGACGAGTTTAGAAATCGGATCCTCACCGGAGTAAAGCAACCCGAGCAGCCACGCGACAGATCCGCACCATCACCACAAGTTTCGAGCCTCTGGCCCTCTTCCAGCAACCAAAATCTGAGGCAAAGGAACAACAAATCCACAACTACCCTCGGCCGAAGACGAACCCACAAAACGCAATCGGTCCGCTGCCACGAACAACAAACAAAAATACCTGATTAACCAATTGATACCCAAGCCAATGAACTGAAAGCAAAGAGGAAGAGAAGCGCGACTTACCGGTCAGCGACGACGGTGGCGACTAATCGAACCGAGCGGCGACTGCGACACAACAGCTCGATCCACCTCGAGCCCACCTTGGTTCCTCCGTCATAAGCCGTCCACGGGCAGTTCTCTTCCTCGAAAGACATGGACGCGACTACGAAAGGAACGACGACGGTGTTCGCAAAGAGAAAGAGAGGAAGGAACGGCGATGGTAGCGTCGCGTCGCTTTCAACCCTCGCCCACCTTGAGACCTCCTCGGTTTCCTTTGAAAGCCCGAACCTCGACTCAGTAGGCTGGCGACGACAACTTGAGGAACGTGCAGCAGCGGCACAACGAGGAGAAGAAGGTGACGGTGCAGACAGTGTTTGGGTTAAGAAGAAAAAAAATGAGGGGAGAGTGGAGAGAAGATAAAGAAGGAGAAATGGGGGTTGGTAACTGTCGACAACCACGATTCGAGGAAGAGGAAATCGGGGAGATCCTGGGGAGAGGAAAACGTGAGAGAAAACTGGAAGAAGAGCGACGGCTCGACAAGAGAAAAGAAGAAGAAAGAGAGGAAAGAGAGTGAAAAAGATACTTTTATACGTAGGGTTAGGGTTTGATCCGGCCAGGCCCTAAAACGACACCGTCTTGGCCTTGGCACGGTCAACCCGCCATCCCTTGGTCAAAACACACCGCAAATTGTGTTTTATGCCTTGTTTTCCCCAATACGACGTAGTTTTGACCCAAACTATATCACATATAATGTTTCACCCCGAAACACGATCAATCTCAAACGAGATACGAACAATATATAACTCCAATCGAAATCCGATAAAAACTTAGAATTAATATTTCAAAAGAATTAAATTAATTTCCTTGTCCACAAATCCGGAAATTCTGTAAGGGTAAAATGGGAATTAAAATTTCAAAAATTTTGAAAATCCCATAATAAATTAAGTACCAAAAATCCGAGGCGTTACATGCCGAGAATTCGGGGATGAGGATTAATCTGCAAAAATGTGTTTTTTGGTGTCCAGGCAGGCAAGTTGTTTGGATTCATGGTGAGTGAACGGGGCATAGAGGTGCACCGTCTAAGATTAAGGCAATTCAGGATATGCTGATTTCGAAGAATAAGAAGGAAATCCGAGGCTTCCTTGGACAAGTCCAGTACATTAGTCGTTTCATCTCCCAGTTATCTAGCATTTGCTAACCGATACATCGGTTACTCAAGAAAGGGATGCCTGCTAAATGGAATGACGAATGCCAGGAAGCTTTAGACCGAATTAAAGATTAGCTAACCAACCCGCCTGTCCTCCAACCTCCGAGGTCTGAGGAACCATTGCTGCTCTACTTGACTTTCACAGAGGAAGCCGTAGGGGCCATGCTAGCTGAGTATCTTCCGGATTCTCATGTTGAAGCAGCCGTCTATTACCTGAGCAAGAAATTCAATGGGTATGAATTGAACTATACTATGGTAGAAAAGACTTGTGTGGCTCTAACTTTGGCTTGCCAAAAGCTGAGGCATTATTTTATATTTTTTAAATTATTGCTTTTCTCTAGAATGGATCCAATCAATATTTGATGGAGAAACCGGTGCCAAAGAGCCGCACCACCCGATGGGTGGCTATCCTATTATAGTTCAATGTCCAGTTTGTGTCTCAAAAAGCTATCAAGGGAGGGACCATAGCTGATTTCTTAGCATCTCAACCAAGGGGAAGCGATGAGAGAATCGAATAGCAGTTTCCGGATGAGGAAGTGATGAGCGTAGAGATACCGGTCTGAGAAATGTACTTTGATGGCGCGGCCGATGCCAGCGGCTTTGGAACTGGAATTATCCTTATATCTCCTGAAGGGGTGACATACCCCATTTACTGCAAGTTAGAGTTTGAAGCTACCATCAACATGGCTGAATACGAGGCTTGCATCATCGGGTTAGAAACAACATTGAACATGGGCATAAGGCAGAAGAAGGCGTAACGGAGATTCAGATCTGATAATATTTCAAGTAAAGGGGGAATGGAAGATTAAGGAAGAAAGCTAGCGCCCTATCATGAGCACTTACAAATACTCGCAGCTCAACTCGAGATGATTGAATTCCAATATGTGCCGAGACGGGACAACCAATTTGCTAATGCTTTAGCAACACTCTCCTCAATGATGAGGATGCCAAGCAATGCCATCATCTTTCCATTGACTGTCCAAAGAAAGGATAAGCTGTCTTTCGACCAAAAGAAAGGACCACACGAGCTATGGCTAGAAAATTATCTAAATAGCTTCCTTGGGAAAGATGTTCCTGTAATGGACTTGACAAATGCTGGGATAGACCAACCCCTACACCAATTTGATATGAACGATGACGATGCGAGTCCTTGGTGCAAGGACATCTTCGAGTTTCTGAATGACGGAACATTCCCAAAGGAAGCAACATCCAGTGAAAAGAAAACTTTAAAGAGGTTGGCTAGTGGATATATCATTTGTGCGGGAAAGCTCTATAAGAGACATACAACAGGCGTTCACCTATTATGTGCTAACAATGAGGAGGCTCAAAAGATCATGAAGTGGGTACATGGAGGAGAGGAAGGCCCGCATATGGGAGGAGATACGTTAGCACGGAAAATCCTACGATTGGGATATTTTTGGACAACTATGGAAGCAAATTGCGAAAAGCATGTAAGCCGCTGCCATACATGCCAGGTGAACGGGAAACTTGCAACCTCCATTGCCACTGACCCCTCTTTCATCACCATGGCCCTTCTCAGCTTAGGGAATTAACGTTATCAGGAAAATAACTCCAAAGGAAACTAGTGGACATGAGTACATACTTGTGGCAGTTGACTATTTCACGAAATGGGTGGAGGCCGAATCATACATTGTGTTTAACGCTAAGAAAGTGGCAAAGTTTATCCTCAATAACATTATCTGTTGATACGGTGTTCCTCACGAAATAATATCTGACAATGGTCCGCATTTCAATGCTAATGTCGACAGGTTGTGTCAAAAATATGGGAATAAACAGCATAAGTCCTTGCCATATCGGCCGCAAACCAATGGTGCAGTTGAAGCTGCTAATAAGAATGTAAAGGTAATACTTAGGAAGATGATATCTGGACACAAAGAATGGGCAGTGAAGTTGCCATTACCTCTATGGGGATATCGAACATCTATCAGATCATCAACCAGGGCTACACCTTACTCTTTAGTGTACGGTATGGAGGTTGTGTTACCAGTATAATTGAAAGTGCAATCTTTGAGAGTAGCACGAGAGAGTGGACTCCCAGAAACGGAATGGTTATAAGAGAGACTAGATCAATTAGCACTATTAGACGAGAAGAGATTATTGGAATTATATAATCTGCAAGGATATCAGGGAAGGATAGCCCGAACATTCAACAAATGAGTCAAAGAACGAGGATTGAAAGAGGGAGATTTGGTGTTGAAAGAAGTGAGGCAACCAGTGCATGATCCAAGGGGCAAATCTATGGCTAAATGGGTTGGGCCCTACATCATTAAGGAGATTCGGCCGGGAGGAGCAACAAAGCTGAGGGACTTAGGTGGGAATGAGTTTCCAAAGCTAGTCAACATGGAACAATAGAGGAAGTATTATGTATGATACAACAAGCACTGCAAAAAAGAAATAGGTAGACCTAATTCCATGTACTCTAAAAAAGAGAAAAGGGAAAAAAATGGAAAAAAAATGGGGTGCATGAATACGTAGGAAGCCCAGGTCGGGTCCGGTCCTTTCTTCAATGAGAATTAAAAATTTGCCAAGATGGAATATCAGGGGTTCATTCACTTATTTGTTTACATACATGATGAATGTGATGGATTTTTGTCTTAAGAAATACTAAGTGTGATCGTGTGTTCTCTTTTTATTAGAAGAATCGAATTTCAAAACCCACCTCCTCGAACATATTTGGGTGTGGTAGTGTGCTTCTAAGGTATATCGCATCAAAGCATTCGGATACCCCGAGAAGAGGAAAAAAGAGAAAGAAATGACAGAGGAAACCTTGACCACCAAAAAAAAACAGTCAATCGACTTGCGTTCAGTTAAAAGGCACTTGTTAAACCAGAATTGAGTTTACAATAAACATATGTATGCACGGGGCCCGTCGAACTTGAAAATTTTTGACAGAAATAAAAAGTGGCATGCTACCCCATATTTTGGGAGAGATCTTTCCAGAATATTTTACTTTAAAATTTTGGGGGCATGCTACCCCTTCATGAGATTTGGTTTTCCAGAAAAATACGGTGGGCTCGCACCAGATTTGATTTTTAGGAGCATGCTACCCCATTTATGTGATTTTTCTGGGCACGCTAGCCCATGATTTGAGGTTATCCTTTCTAGGGGCATTCCACCCCGTGTTTTTGAGTTTGATACACCTTAGAGTAGTTATCCTATCAAACCGATATTTTCAATTCTCAGCCGCTGAATTGATGACTGATGCAAAGACGTGACAAATTGTGGGTTGGAACACCCCATCATTCGTAGAAATCCTCCATCCCCAGTGACGCCGAGACAGAATTCCCAGGATGAGTTCTCTTTGCAGAACCCAGTTGAGTAAAAAACAAACCTGTTAGTTGTTAGGGTCGGACACCCTTTCATAACACCGTGATATCCAGTTATCCAGCTCCCAGGCTGCAGTTAACCAGTTCCCAGACTCTAGTTATCCAGTTCCCAGAATCCAGTTATTCAGTTCCCAGAAACTAGTTATCCAGTTAGCCAGTTCCCAAAATCCAGTCAGTCAGTTTCCAGTTAACCAGTTCCCCAATTCTAGTTATCCAGTTCCCAGAATCTAGTTATCCAGTTCCCGAAATTCAGTAATCCAGTTCCCAGAATCCAGTTAGCCAGTTTTGAGTTATCCAATTCCCAAAATCCAGTTAGCTAGTTTCCAATTATTTAGTTCCTAGAATCCAATTATCCAGTTCCCAGAATCCAGTTATCTAGTTCCCGAAATCAATTTTTCCAGAATAGGTTACGGGTAAGGTGTGCCCTTTCCTACACCGAGTCCAGTTCCCAGAATCTAGTTATCCTGTTTCCAAAGTCTAGTATCCAGTTTAGGTTACGGGTTAGGCGTGCCCTTTCCTACACCAGGTCCAGATTCTAGAATCCAGTTATTCAGAATAGGTTACGGGTTAGGCGTGTCCTTTCCTACATCAAGTCCAGTATCCACAATAGGTTACGGGTTAGGCGTGTTCTTTCCTACACCAGGTCCAGTTTCCAGAATCCAATTATCCATAATAGTTTACGGGTTAGGCGTGTCCTTTCCTACACCAAGTGTAGAATCCAGAATAGGTTATGGGTTAGGCGTGTCCTCTCCTACACCGAGCTCAGTTGTCTAGTACCAAAAGCAGTTATTCAGTATAGGTTGCGGGTCAGGCATGTCCTTTCCTATACTAGGTCAAATCATCCAGCATAGATTATGGATTAGAATTTTGAACATTCTTTCCTACTCCGAGGCCAGTCACAAACCAGCTATTCCTCCCAGTAGAACACTATCTCCAACAGATACTAAGGGATGAGATGATTCCCTATTCTCCAATAAAATACCCAGCGAACACGGAGAGTTCCAACCCATGGCACACATGTTGAGACCAGTCACGAACCAACTATTCCTCCCAATAGAACACTATCTCCAACAGAAACTATGGGATGAGATGATTCCCTATTCTCTAGTAGAATACCCAGGGAACACGGAGAGTTCCAACCCATGGCACACATGTCGAGCATTAGCATTAATGGCAGCAAACACCTTCAAATTTGGTTGTTCTTCTTTTCATTCGTTTTGCTTCAGCTTTCTAAAGCCTCGCCAACGTGGGGCATCGATGAATACCCGATTTTAACCGATGCTTTATGCTATTATTTTCAATTATAATTTTGTTTATGTCTTTAATTGTGAGATGATTTGGTTGATGGCAATAATATATTTGTGATTTATTGTAGTGGAATAAGGGTATTTTGTTTGCTTAAATCTTTTATTTATTTTTCGTCCTTTGTTGTTTGATTAATTTTTTGTTAGAGATAGGTTTTTGGTTTGGGTTGACAAAATATGGATCCTCCAAAGATAATAGCTCATTTAAACACATGGCCTGCAACTAACTTTTTAATCCTAATTTTCGTGGAAATTCGGGGTTAAATATATATTTTGCCTATTTTTTGTTTTTATTGTAGTTTTAATTGGAAAAGGGAATAATTTAATGGGTAATTGATAAAAAGGAAAAGTAGTGGAGTAGGGGACAAGTTTAGGATGTTTTCTGGGTCACGAAATACTATAGAAAGCGTGGAAACCAACTAGGAATCGGAATGGAGGATAAAAAGTAAGAAAAAGAAAAAACTACACAGTCGGTGGCAGACATGGTGACGTGACCGCCAACACCAACGGACAAGGAGGGACGAGTGCCGGCCCTTGGAGGTCATCACGACATGACCCGCGGGCCTATGGCGGTCGTTCCTTCCAGAACCTTCTTTTTACCTCTTTTTCACAATCCTAGCCCATAACCGTTAGATTTAGGGGTTCATTCTCGACCCGTGGATTAGTAGGACGACCCCTTACCCCATGAACACTATAAATAGACCCCGCATTACACATTAGAGGAACAAACATTGGAATTATTCTCTAATATCTGAAAATAAGGCTTAACCCATCTTAAGCCTTATTTTCACTAAAATCCTAATTCCACTGCATGAAGAATTAAATCCTCCAAAGGATCTCGAATGGTGCTTGAAGATTGCAGCGTATGTGGGGAAGCTTGCCTTGATGATAGGCTTGGATAGTTCTTGTTCCATCGACTTGTGGGTTATGGAGGGTTGTGGAGGGCTAGATTATACTAAAGTCATACGAGGACGTGGACATTCCCCGATGAGGAGAAGAAACAACTTGAGATGGCGAAAGCCAAATTTTGTTTTTTACAATTTTAGTATCCATGTAAAAAATGCCATTCTCACGCATCAGGTTGGCCCTGCTTGCGAAGGTAATTTTCTTTCTAGGATAATCAAAGTCAAACAACAGAAAGGTGGTCGTTCGGTGGATTATGGGATGAGGTATAAAGATGCAATCAAATGCTAGAATGATTGTTGGGTTGCGATTACCAGTATGATTGTTGGAATGTCACAGAATGATCAATGTAACGCTGTTAATAGATTGATTCTTTTACATCCAGTACTTCTTGAACAATATTGTGTTGTAACTTTGACAACTGATCAGCTTATTGTTCAATAGCAGCAGCTTCTCCATCAAAATTTTCTAATGGATATAGGTCTGAAATATTAAATATAGGACTGATGTGCAAATCTGGTGGTAACTCATTATGTAGACTTTGATTCTCTGACATCCAGTACTTCTTGAACAATATTGCGTTGTGTCTTTGGCAATTGATCAGCCTGGTCTTCAAAAGCAGCAACTTCGCCATCATAACCTTCAAATAAATATATGTATAAAATATTGAATATAGGGCTGATGTGCAAATCTTGGGCTTTTATGCTTGTCATCACAAGCTATTGAAGTCAATTTAGATCGTTTAGGTTTTAGTTGTTTTTACTCTGAGAAAATGTATATTGTTAAGTTCTCTTAAAATTCTATTTTGTGCAGCACACCAGCATGCTAGGCAAACTGAAAATTCTGATCATGGTTTCCTCTTGCTCCACTTGATGATAGTACCCTTTCCGTCGATAGGGATGCTGGCGGTTGATCTTTTAATGCAAAAACATATTTTATATGACATACACTTAATTTTTCTTTCCTTAATTTTACTCTTCCCAACTCAATAGCTTCATTCCATTATATATTTGGCTCAAGATGTAGTTTCCCTTAGTATTAGTTGTCCAGTACCTAAACCAGTTATTTAGTATAGGTTGCGAGTCAGACATGTCCTTTCCTACACTAGGTCAAATCATCCAGCATAGATTATGGGTTAGAATTTTGAACATTCTTTCCTACACCGAGAGCAGTCATGAAACAGCTATTCCTCCCATTGGAACACTATCTCCAATAGATACTAAGGGATGTGATGATTCCCTATTCTCCAGTAGAATACCCAGGGAACACGGGGAGTTCCAACCCATGGCACACATGTCGAGCATCAGCGTTAATGGCAGAAAACACCTTCAAATTTGGTTGTTCTTCTTTTCGTTGATTTTTCTTCAGTTTTCTAAAGCCTCGCCAACAAGGGGCATCGATGAATACCCAAATTTGACCCATCCTTTATGCTATTATTTTGAATTATAAATTTGTTTACGTCTTTAACTGATGAGATGATTTGGTTGATGGCAATATTATATTTGTGATTTAATGTAGTGGAATAAGGGTATTTTGTTTGCTTAAATCTTTTATTTATTTTTCTTCCTTTATTATTTGATTAATTTTTTTTTTCCATATAGGTTTTTGGTTTGGGTTGACAAAATATGGATCCTCCAGAGATAATAGCCCATTTAAACACATGGCTTGCAACTGATTTTTTTAATCCTAATTTTCGTGGAAATTCGGGGTTAATTATATATTTTCCCTATTTTGTGTTTTTATGGTAGTTTTAATTGGAAAAAGGAATAATTTAATGGGTAATTAATAAAAAAGAAAAGTAGTGGAGTAGGAGACAAGTTTAGGGTGTTTTTTGGGTCAGGAAATACTATAGAATCCGTGGAAACCAACTAGGAATTAGATTGGAGGATAAAAAGTAAGAAGAAGGAAAAACTGCACAGTCGGTGGCCGACATGATGACATGACCGCCAGCACAAACGGACAAGGAGGGAGGAGCGCCGACCCTTGGAGGTCGTCACGACATGACCCCCGGGCCTATGGCTGTCGTTCCTTCCAGAACCTTCGTTTTACCTCTTTTTCGCAATACTAGCCCATAACCGTCAAATTTAGGAGTTCAATCTCAACCCGTAGTGTAACGCCCCGAATTTTCTGTATTTAATCTCTATGAATTTTTTGAAATTTTTGAAATTTAATTTCCAATACCCTTGCGGAATTTTTGGGATTTTTTTTTATCAAGAAAATGGTATTTATTAATTTATTTTCCTTAGAAACGTTAATTTACTTTAAGGATTAATCCTTAGACGGATTCTTTGAGAACGATTGGAATTCCAGGGTGAAATAAAGAGTGTATAGTGTTTTTATTTAAACTACGTCGTTTGGTGTTCAGGGAAGGAAAAAGAAAAAAAAAACAACAAACAAACAAACCATGCCGTTGACCGAGCAGGGCTAGTTGACCAAGCCAGAGACCAAAACGTCGCCGTTTTGGCCTCGGCTGGAACACACAAGCCCTAACTCCTCTTTTCCTCTCTTTCTTGTTTTTGTTTCTTTCGCTCTTCATTTTCTTCCCTGACTACTCCCTCTCCATAAACCGTCTTCCCCACGATCTCTCTCACTGGTCTCTTTTCTTTTCTTACTTTTCTTTGGGTTTTCTTTTTCTTGGCTTCTTCCCCCGACCCACCATTTTTTTCTCTTCCTCCAGCTAACCGCTGCTGATGTTCTTCTCCTCCTAATTGCCATCGTCGCTGCAACGAGGGTGGAGGCACGGGCAGCGTGAGGTCTGGGTCGTGGTGGGATGTTGTCATCGCCGTGTAAGTCGCGCCATGCCTTCTCTGTCCTCTTCTCCTTTTTGTCATATCGGGTTGAATTAACCCAATTTGGTTTGTTTTTGCATGATGTGTGGTTGTCGGAGATTGTTGCGAGTTGGGGTCGGTTTGCTTATAGCGATGTCTGTGTGAGTGGGATTCCGGCTATGGGCTGGGGTGAGAATCGAGATCGGTTCCGGTAAGTGCTCCGATGACTCCTTCCTATTCCGTTTATAATTTAATTTCGCGATGAGACTACTCCAATTGTTTACCTACTGCCCACAAATCAATTACTTAAATATTGGAATTTATGAACGTATCTTTTTGGCTTTGTTTGAATCTGTAACATTAACCAAGTTCCATCAATTAGTATAAAGTACATTACCAATTACATGTCTTGTAGTCATGAGTTGGCTGCTTACTTGCAAGAACAAGTGTCCATTGATTTGTCTAAGTTGTTTAAACTAAACACTGGATTTTGCCTTGGCATCATGATTGGACAGAACATGTGCTTGCTGGAAATTTATTCTGAGGTGGGTTGTTGTATTGAGATTTGACACTAAGTGGCATAAGCGTTTCTAGAACATTCAATGTACTAGACCGGTAGATTATATTCTAAAGTAATTCTTCTAGGTTTCTGTTAGAAGTTTATTAAAGAATTTTCACAAGTATAATACAACTTTTCGTTTGTGATCAAGCGTGTAAATTGAGAAACGATGTATCTTAATGCCAAGTATGGCGTAGTGCCCACATGGGTGTCATAGGATTTCTATAAATCTTTGTTAAAAGCTATTACCCCTGTGTGTACACCGATATGCTATGGCTTTAACACTTTTAAGCAATTGTTGTGTCTTGACAAGAGTTGGCACTACGGACAGAATGCTTTGCCATATTTTTAAAGAAATAATGCGGTTCACCTTTAAGCTTATGCTTCCCTAGGTTAAAGATATACTAATTTTTATTCCATATCTATTGGTACAAGAATAATAACCTAAAAGGGATCTATTTTCTTTTCAAATAGATGTTGTTAGAAATTGAAAGATTGTTGGACAACCTTTTTGGGTCTTCAATTGGACATTGATATAACTATTGTTTGTGGTTTGACGACAAACGCATAACGAATTGATTTTACAACAAATAACTTTGACTCAAACTTTCTATTTACATTTTGGAAACATGATATGTGTTATATATTATATATATACATATGATAGAGTTTAAGTATCAAGTGACAAGTACATTTTTGCATCTCATGTCAATATTGTTGGACCTTATATGTACACACGTTTTTTAGTTATTAATTTAGGAACCTGACAACGCCAAGGCGAGACATGGCTTTAGATCCAAGGCAATCTTAATGTCCAGGTGAGGACATATAAACCCCTGTATGCATTACTTCCTACAATACTCGGTTAATTAAAACGATATGCAAAGTGGTAATAATTGTTTGGCACTGAATGCTGTATGTGTGTATACCTGTTGTGCTGATATTGCTAGTTGCAAAGTGTATTATATTGATGATACCTATGATGTGGTGTGCCTGATTATGTGACCTGTTGTCCGATGTGAATCGTGTGCCTGTGTGATAAGACATGCCAGTTGGGCATGATTTGTTTGTTATGATTAAATAATATGAGATATGATTCTGTGGTTCGTGTGGTGACTTGAGGGCTGGAGGCCTGGATTTGAGAATAAGATATTAAATCCACACAACCACACAACCTAATTGATAATATCGTATGGCAAAATTCTTTATGCATAATTGAGAATAACGAATTATAATAATTCTACTGTGGGGCTGTTGACCGGTTGGTTCGAGCGGGAAGTGATACCCCTCGGGATTTCATGCGGGATAGCATGGTATATGCGGTTTAGCATATGGGTCTGTGATGACCGGTTCTACCTCCCTCTTTATATCTCCCACCTTTCTACCTCCCTCTTTCTCTCTGTCTATTTCTCTCTCTCTGATTGTAATGGGCCTTGCCCTGATTATATTGGGCTTATGCCCTGGTTGTTTCATGAGACGGGACCGAGCTTGACGCACACAGTAGAAGGCCCTAATAAAATACTAAATCCTAATAAAACATTCAACCCTAATAACAATAAAGTACCATCATAACAAAGTGATTAATGATCAGTGTTGGTTTGAAGTCTGATGATGACTTGTATTGTTCATTATGACTTGTTTGTGCACTGTGGTTGCTGTTGCCTGATGCCGGTGTACTTGTAGTTGATTTGTATTTGTATACACTGATTTATTTGTTTGCGGTGAGACAGTGGTTGGTCTCACCCCCTCGCGATTACATACATATTTTGCCTATTTGTTTGTCTTCCGCTGCATACTCGTTTAATTGTATAAATTGTTGTAAATTGTACTATGATAATGATGTTTGCATCGTATCCCGGGTAAAAAGGGCAATTTGGTCTTTTCACATAATTTAATTAATTAAATTGGACAATTTGGGATACGGGCGTTTCAGTTGGTAGCGGAGCAGGCTGTAGATCTTTTGGGATGTGATAGTTAGCTTTGTGTTCTTGTGTGCATAGTCTGCTCCTTTTTTAGTCGGTTGTTGCATTGTCATATGCATTCATGTAGTGAGTCGAACTATGGATCCGGTGGAGGACACGCACCTGCTGTGGGTCGGAGCGACCCGGCATTGTCATTGAAATGATATGTTTTTCTTTACAGCTTAGGCTGTTGTAAGGCTTATTTTGTGGAATATCCACTGTTTTATCGGAGTCAGTGTAGACTCTTGATTCTTTACTTACGCTTTTCTGTCGGTGTGAGTACACCGTTGCCGCTTTTTCCTGTGTTGTTGCTGAATGGTGTTTTCCTACGGTAACATGTTTGATAGTTCCTGAAATGGAACTGGCCAATACAAGTAAGAACCATCAGTTCGTTGTTGGATGTTGCATCTGTTAGGAGATGAACTGACATGATGCTTATCGATATGATTCCTGTAATCTTGATGATCATGTTATTTGTGGTATGATTACTTGAGCTCGAGGTTTGAATTTACTTGTGAAATGATTATATGGATTTAATCTTGTTCGAGTTGAAAACTTCTCGAATTAATTTGAGCTTAACACAATGGTATATTTGAGGAAATGTCTTTCTATGATATTTGAAGTATTTAACTTGGTTGAGAATTGAGGTATTGATGGTGTTTGTGATTAAAGAGTTTTAATCATGAGTTATGTTGAAGTTATCGCTTACATGCGGGTTGAGGATACCGATAGTGTGTTCATATTGAGGTTTGACTTTTAATGGTGACATAATTGGAGGTTTTGATTATACTACTTGGTTGAGGTTTAGGTTCACGTGTTTAATGTGGATGTTGATAATGTTTGAGTCATAAGACTAGATTTGTGAGCTTGTCATGGGCAAGGTGAGTTAAATGTCTGGATTACGATAGGGTAAATGATGGTATGAACTGTAATGTTTGGGTTATTTATCAAAAGCATTGTGATGATCATGGTGATTATAGTTTGAGAGATAGATTCGTGGGCATGAGTTATGAAAGAATGTTTGGGTCTTGAGGAGTCTAAGTTTTGGGATCATAATTATGATATTTCGGTGACGGTTTGCTTCTCGTGCCTATGTTATGATCTGGGATTTATGTATATCCGATTTTTGGTTGAATTGGTGTGTGATAGTGAAAATACAATGAGGTTCAGATCATGAAATTGATTATGGATTTTTGGTTTTAAGGTATTCACATTGGGAGTGATGATCTTGTTGCGTAGGTAACAATTTGAGATTTTGTTATTTGAGGATGTGCTTAATGGATTATTTGATTGGATATAGTTGGTTGATTGATGATAAATGAAATGGTTTTATGGATTCTGATATTAATGATGTTGATAACGATTGGATGAGACTCTTGGGTTAGAGCTTGATGTTATGTTCTATTGATCATGTTTGGCTTTAGTCAATGATTGACTTGGGATATCTAAGTTCTTGCTTGGAAATGTGGTTGATGGACATGATGGTTCTTCTTGGTTGTTTCGGCCAACGGTACTTTGATACCGGATGACATTTGTTTGTATCAGTTTTGTTGCTTGACTTATTCTGTAAATTTTGAGGACGAAATTTTGTTAAGTGGGGTAGAACTGTAATGCCCCAAATTTTTAGTATTTAATCTCTATGAATTTTTCGAATTTTTCGAAATTTAATTTCCAATTTTACCCTTGCGGAATTTCTGGGATTTTTTTTTGGTCAAGAAAATGGTATTTATTAATTTATTTTCCTTAGAAACGTTAATTTTACTTTAAGGATTAATCCTTAGACGGATTCTTTGAGAACGATTGGAATTCCGGGGTGAAATAAAGAGTGTATAGTGTTTTTATTTAAACTACGTCATTTGGTGTTAAGGGAAGGAAAAAGAAAAAAAAAACAACAAACAAACAAACCACGCCGTTGACCGAGCAGGGCTAGTTGACCAAGCCAGAGACCAAAACAACGCCGTTTTGGCCTCGGCTGGAACACACAAGCCCTAACTCCTCTTTTCCTCTCTTTCCTGTTTTCGTTTCTTTCACTCTTCATTTTCTTTCCTGACTACTCCCTCTCCTTAAACCGTGTTCCCCACGATCTCTCTCTCTGGTCTATTTTCTTTTCTTACTTTTCTTTGGGTTTTCTTTTTCTTGGCTTCTTCCCCCCACCCACCATTTTTTTCTCTTCCTCCAGCTAACCGCCGTTGATGTTCTTCTCCTCCTAATTGCCACCGTCGTTGCAACGAGGGTGGAGGCGCGGGCAGCGTGAGGTCTGGGTCGTGGTGGGATGTTGTCATCGCCGTGTAAGTTGCGCCACCCCTTCTCTGTCCTCTTCTCCTTTTTGTCTTGTGGGGTTGAATTAACCCAATTTGGTTTGTCTTTGCGTGATGTGTGGTTGTCGGAGATGGTTGCGAGTTGGGGTCGGTTTGCTTGTGGCGTTGTCTGTGTGAGTGGGATTCCGGCTATGGGCTGGGGTGAGAATCGAGATCGGTTCCGGTAAGTGCTCCGATGACTCCTTCCTATTCCGTTTATAATTTAATTTCGCGATGAGACTACTCCAATTGTTTACCTGCTGCCCACAAATCAATTACTTAAATATTGGAATTTATGAATATGTCTTTTTGGCTTTGTTTGAATCTGTAACATTAACCAAGTTCCATCATTTAGTATAAAGTACATTACCAATTACGTGTCTTCTGGTCATGAGTTGGCTGCTTACTTGCAAGAACAAGTGTCCAATGATTTGTCTAAACTTTTTAAACTAAACACTAGATTTTGCCTTGGCATCATGATTGGACAGAACATGTGCTTGCTGGAAATTTAATCTGAGGTGGGTTGTTATATTGAGATTTGACACTAAGTGGCATAAGCGTTTCTAGAATATTCATTGTACTAGACCGGTAGATTATATTCTAAAGTAATTCTTCTAGGTTTCTGTTAGAAGTTTATTAAAGAATTTTCACAAGTATAATACAACTTTTCGTTTGTGATCAAGCGTGTAAATTGAGAAACGATGTATCTTAATGCCAAGTATGGCGTAGTGCACACATGGGTGCCATAGGATTTCTATAAATCTTTGTTAAAAGCTATTACCCCTGTGTGTACACCGATATGCTATGGCTTCAACACTTTTAAGCAATTGTTGTGTCTTGACAAGAGTTGGCACTACGGACAGAATGCTTTGCCATATTTTAAAAGAAATAATGCGGTTCACCTTTAAGCTTATGCTTCCCTAGGTTTAAGATATACTAATTTTTATTCCATATCTACTGGTACAAGATTAATAACCTAAAAGGGATCTTTTTTCTTTTCAAATAGACGTTGTTAGAAATTGACAGATTGTTGGACAACCTTTTTGGGTCTTCAATTGGACATTGATATAACTATTGTTTGTGGTTTGATGACAAATGCATAACGAATTGATTTTACAACAAATAACTTTGACTCAAACTTTCTATTTACGTTCTGGAAACATGATATGTGTTATATATTATATATATACATATGATAGAGTTTAAGTATCAAGTGACAAGTACATTTTTGCATCTCATGTCAATATTGTTGGACCTTATATGTGGACAAGTTTTTGGGTTATTAATTTAGGAACCTCACATCGCCAAGGCAAGACATGGCTTTAGATCCAAGGCAATCTTAATGTCCAGGTGAGGACATATAAACCCTTGTATGCATTACTGCCTACAGTACTCGGTTAATTAACACGATATGCAAAGTGGTAATATTTGTTTGGCATTGAATGTTGTATGTGTATATACCTGTTGTGCTGATGTTGCTAGTTGCAAAGTGTATTATATTGATGACACCTATGATGTGGTGTGCCTGATTATGTGACCTGTTGTCCGATGTGAATCGTGTGCCTGTGTGATAAGACATGCCAGTTGGGCATAATTTGTTCGTTATAATTAAATAATATGAGATATGATTCTGTGGTTCGTGTGGTGACTTGAGGGCTGGAGGCCCGGATTTGAGAATAAGATATTAAATCCACACAACCTGATTGATAATATCGTATGGCAAAACTCTTTACGTATAATTGAGAATAACGAATTATAGTAATTCTACTGTGGGGCTGTTGACCGGTTGGTTCGAGCGGGAAGTGATACCCCTCGGGATTTCATGCGGGATAGCATGGTATATGCGGTTTAGCATATGGGTCTCTGATGACCGGTTCTACCTCCCTCTTTCCATCTCCCCCCTTTCTACCTCCCTCTTTCTCTCTGTCTATCTCTCTCTCTCTGATTGTATTGGGCCTTGCCCTGATTATATTGGGCTTATGCCCTGGTTTTCTCATGAGACGGGACCGAGCTTGACGCACACAGTAGAAGGCCCTAATAAAATACTAAATCCTAATAAAACATTCAACCCTAATAACAATAAAGTACCATCATAACAAAGTGATTAAAGATCAGTGTTGGTTTGAAGTCTGATGATGACTTGTATTGTTCATTGTGACTTGTTTGTGCATTGTGGTTGCTGTTGCCTGATGCCGGTGTACTTGTAGTAGATTTGTATTTGTATACACTGATTTATTTGTCTGCAGTGAGACAGTGGTTGGTCTCACCCCCTCACGATTACATACATATTTTTCTTATTTGTTTGTCTTCCGTTGCATACTCGTTTAATTATATAAATTGTTGTAAATTGTACAATGATTATGATGTTTGCATCGTATCCCGGGTAGAAAGGGCAATTTGGTCTTTTCTCATAATTTAATTAATTAAATTGGATAATTTGGGATACGGGCGTTTCACGTAGATATATAGGACGATCCCTTACCCCCTGAACAGTATAAACAGACCCCGCATTACACATTAGAGGAAAAAACATGGGAATTATTCTCTAATATCTGAAAATAAGGCTTAACTCATCTTAAGCCTTATTTTTACTAAAATCCTAATTTCACTGCCTCAAGAATTAGATCCTCTAAAGAATCTCGAACGGTGCTTGAAGATTGGAGCATATGTGGGGATGCTTGCCTTGATGATAGGCTTGGATAGTTCTTGTTCCATCGACTTGTGGGTTATGGAGGGTTAGATTATACTAAATTCATACGAGGACGTGGACATTCCCGATGAGGAGAAGAAACAACTTGAGATGGCGAAAGCCAAATTTCGTTTTTTACAATTTTAGTATCCATGTAAAAATTGCCATTCTCACGCATCAGGTTGGCCCCGCTTGCGAAGGTAATTTTCTTACTAGGATAGTCAAAGTCAAACAACAAAAAGGTGGTCGTTCGGTGGATTATGGGACGAGGTATAAAGATCAACCAATTGCTGGAATGATTGATGGGTTGCGATTACCAGTATGATTGTTGGAATGTCACAGAACGATCAATGTAACGCTGTTAATAGATTGATTCTTTTACATCAAGTACTTCATGAACAATATTGTGTTGTAACTTTGGCAACTGATAAGCCTACTGTTCAATAGCAACAGCTTCTCCATCAAAATCTTCTAATGGATATAGGTTTGAAATATTAAATATAGGACTGATGTGCAAATCTGGTGGTAACTCATCTTGTAGACAGTGTTTCTCTGACATCCAGTACTTCTTGAACAATATTGCGTTGTGTCTTTGGCAATTGATCAGCCTGGTCTTTAAAAGCAGCAACTTCACCATCATAACCTTCAAATAGATATATGTATAAAATATTGAATATAGGGCTAATGTGCAAATGTTGGGCTTTTATGCTTGTCGTCACAAGCTATTGAAGTCAATCTAGATCGTTTAGGTTTTAGTTGGTTTTACTCTGAGAAAATGTATATTGTTAAGTTCTCATAAAATTATATTTTGTGCAGAACACCAACATGCTAGGCAAATTGAGAATTTTGATCATGATTGTCCTCCTGCTCCACTTGATGATAGTACCCTTTCCATGTATAGGGATGCTGGCGGTAGGAGTCTTAATGCAAACACATGTTTTATGTGACACATACTTAACTTTTTCTATCCCTAATTTTACTCTTCCCAACTCACTAGCATCATTCCATTATATATTTTGGGTCAGGATGTAGTATTCGTATTGCCACAGAAAATATTCTTAACGTAAAAGGACTTCTAACGCAAACAGATTTTTAAATTGGACAATTAATTGGCTTTTTAGTTTGTTTCATACTGATTTTGTCATGATCACACTTCAGAAAATTGGAATGACCTTCGTCCTGCCGTTGATGATGTGGAAGAAGGAACGTCAATTGTTGAAGAAAACAGGAATGAGCTTGATCCCGCCGTTCATGATGAGGTAGAAGGAATGCTAGATGTCGAAAATGCAGGTGGAAAGACAATTAACGTAAACTCATATTTTTTTTTTTGACAAATAATTGACTCTTTTTCTAGTTTCTAGTTTGTTTCGTACCACCTTTTATCATTCTTGTTCTCTGTTTTATTTTGTTTTCACTCTTAGCAATATTGGTCTAGAATTCGTTATCTCTCATGAATATCTAAGTTATTGGAGTTTCTTACATTAGCTGAATTCAAAATGGAACATAAATATGTCTGCGGAGAGAATATCAAAAAAATGGGTGGCGTGGGTTTTTTTTAACTCATATCGTATTGTGTAAACCGCAATAAAATCATGTCAACCAACCGGTATTTCAATTTAATAGTTGGACAAAAAATTTTTGAATTTTGGGAAAATAAAATTTTGAAAAAAGATGGGTTTCACTTTTTTTAAACACGTGGTCCAATAAAAATCCGACATGTGTCAGATGCACATGGGCAGATGGCCATGTCATCCCCCGGGCTGCCCGAAGTAGAAAAAGGGGACAAAATTCTAAACCTGAGGTATACAAATGGGACAAAAAAGCTCCTGGGTATACAAACAGGACAAACGCGAAACTCGAGGGCTCAAAAAGGTGCTTGAACCTTATCGATCCCTAATTTTATTCTTCCCAACTCATCTGAGACTCATATACTTGATCACATCCGTTTGGCAAATGAGTTGGGTCGTGGTAGCCAACATATAATGCTGCAGCTTGATACAACTGTAATATAGGGCCAAGCATAACTTCTCCAGTGGCCTGTACCTCTATTCTACTTCCGTCAATACTCGGCTTAGGTAGTAAATGTTAATGGATGGTGCCCAAGTGCTCGGTGTGAATTTGTTAACGAATGAATACTTCTTAGGTTTCTTTTCTTTTGTAGTGTTGAATCTTTAAAATTTTTACAGCAAAACTTGAAGGTTAATATGGGCAAGAAAGCAAGAGGTTGTTGCGAAATCTTAGTTATAACAATCCTAAAACTTAATTTAACTCTTTTAAGTTCATGTAGTTCTATTGAACTTGCTGAAAAGACCACAGCCTCTAGACCCACCTAGGAGCACATCCGAATCTAATCCATATCCCGGCTTCAAATTCATATACAACTAAGTAGGAGGTGATAATTATTTCTATAAGATAGTGGAGTTTTTTGAAGCTATATTTGGATATAATTATTTTGCAGCTAAAAGGATTTACTAAGCTTGTGACACTGTAAGATAAAATCATGTGTCCATAGTTTTACATTTTATTTTATTTTTGTTGTACTAATTTTGATTTGGTTTTTATTAGGAGATACAAACTGCTTTTACAATGAATAACAAGCGTGCTTTTATGTCGTATGTAAAAGACGACAATTAGCATAGTAATTATTGCACAGGTTGGTTCAATAATTTCTTTGTCTCCATTATTCTGAAAGATTATATATGATAGGAGGTGATAATTATATCCATAAGATAGTGAAATTTTTTGAAGCTATAGGTGGAGATAATTATTTTACAGCTCTATGGTTTTGTAGAGCTTGTGACATTGTAAGATAAAATCATGTGTCTATAGTTTTACATTTTATTTTATTTTGGTGTACTGATTTTGTTTTGGTTTTTATTAGGAGATACAAAGTGCTTTTGCAATGGATAACAAGCAAGTTTTATGTCGTATGTAAAAGACGACAATTCTACTGATTGTTTACTTGGCAAAGAAAATATTGCACAGGTTGGTTCAATGATTTCTTTGTCTCCATGTTTTTGAAAGATTATATATGGACTTTCTTTTTAAATTTTTCAGTAATTGCAAGTGAATTTGAGAACAAAGCCAGAGTCTATTCTCTCATCATACAGTACTTTTAGAAGGTTAGATGTATAATTCCTCTTTCTACAAATATGGTTATATTTTTTACGTCATGTATTAAGAGAAGTTTCTTTAGATGTACCATGCCACTTCATCATATTTTGTCTATTAAAAAAAATACGGAATTTTTTCCATAGAAAATAATTGAAGACATAGTCGGTATAAATACAATTAACACATTTACTCAAACAAAAAAGAAACCAACACATTTAGTACTTTATTGGTGGTTTTACAAATTTTGTATGTAGAGAAAAAAAAATTAATGCTTCAATTAAACTTTATCCTGGAGCATCGCAAGGGGTCTATCTAGTAAGGCACGTCAAAATATAGCCATAATCCATAATGAGAGAGCGTATAAGGTACCGAATATAGGCTCTCGTAATGCAATCTCTATTATCATCTGTCACAGCAACATTCTGAAATGCATTCTCGATATGAGGCAGCAAAATATTCCCTTTGTTTCTTCTCAAGCCATCTGCACCTTCACCAAGCTTCTCTTGCATCTGTTGATCTACCTCTAAAAGCTCTAACTTGTAGCCCACTACAGGCTCCCCGCAAATCGGCAAGCCAGTAATCATGTATATGTCGAGAGAAACTAAGAAATAAATGAAGTTTAATGTCTTCCCCAAAGTGGAAAACATTAGCCTTGTCATCTTAAAGCTCTAATGTTGCATTCAGCAATGCAAGATTGCTTTTCACCAGCCTATCTAGCTTTAATAAGCCGCCAAATCCAGCAACTTCAATAGCTTCTATGCATCCATGGAGGCCGGTCAATCTACAACACAATTTGGTCTGGATTTGGTTCCACGAATCATTTTCTTGAGAATCTGAGAAACATTAACCACTAAATCAGTACACTTCGTGGTTCAATGTGCTAGAACAATTATAACAATATCATAGAGTTCTGATGTTCCTAATAAGTTGGTTTAACTTTAATATATACTTGCTTGACATTAAGTGTGATGATAATCAAGATAACAAAGTTCTTCAGGCTATTATAACTAAGAGAACTAATGCATAATGAGGTTTCATTCAAATATAAAAGAAAGCTAATTTTTACGCAGTGAAAATTAATGAGTTATCCAACTTAGATTACTAATTATTCGCATGCATAGGTAGTGGGAAACATGTACATGCAGCCTAATATGTCTCTTAGGCATATCAACGAACAGTTGGATTGCATCATTATCAAACCCAGAATTATTCCAAGCATCATCATCAAACCCAGATTTTTTCCTAGCATTACATGGTTACCATATCAAAATTCAGCAACCTAAGTAATCAAGACGATGACAGTGCCGGTGGACGGCTAAACACTCATCGAAACATTAGACTATAGGAGCAAAGAACATTTAACAGAATAACATAATCGAATCACATTTAACAGAATAATAAAAAAATTACAGAGGGATGAATGACAACACAGTACTAGTACTTCCGTGGGTTCTTTGAAAAATGTCTATAAAACTTGTGATAAGAGCTCAACCTAAATATACTTAGTCCGTATATTTGCGAAAAATCTATTGGGGAGTAACATCAACGAACAACGATGTTCAGTTGTGCAACATTGACTATCCTAAAAGAATATGCCCTAGGTCTGCTAGAACGTTGTCAATATTGCCATTTGGTTTCCGCAGTTTTTTCACCATATGGTTACACAAGCTTTACTCCCAACAAACACAACCGTTCACTTCAGTAACATCTAATGTCTGAAAATAAGGCTTAACTCATCATAAGCCTTACTTTCGCTAAAATCCTAATTTCATTGCCTTAAGAATTAGATCATCCAATGGATCCCGAACGGTGCTTGAAGATTGCAGCGTATATGAGGAAGTTTGCCTTGATGATAGGCTTGGATAGTTCTTGTTCCATCAACTTGTGGGTTATGGAGGGTTAGATTATAGTAATGCCATACGAGGACGTGGCCATTCCCGATGAGGAGAAGAAACAACTTGAGATGGCGAAAGCCTGATTACGTTTTTTTTTTAATTTAGTCTCCATGAAAAAAATGTCATTCTCACGCATCAGGTTGGCCCCACTCGCGAAGGTAATTTTCTTTCTAGAATAGTCAAAGTCAAACAACAAAAAGGTGGTTGTCTGGTGGATTACGGGCAGAGGTATGAAGATGCAATTAAATTCTGGAATGAATGTTGGGTTGTGATTACCAATACAATTGTTGGAATGTCTCAGAATGATCAAGTAACACTACTATTAGATTGATTCTTTGACATCCAGTACTTCTTGAATAATATTGTGTTGTATCTTTGGCAACAGATCTGCCTGCTCTTCAGTAGCAGCAGCTTCTCCATCAAAACCTTTAAATGGATGTAGGCCTGAAATATTAAATATAGGACTAATGTGCAAGTCTGGTGGTAACTCAACATGTAGACTTTGATTCTCTGACTTCCAGTACTTCTTGAACAATTCTGTATCATGTCATTGGCAATTGATCCGCCTCCTCTTTAATAGCAGCAACTTCGCCATCAAAACTTTGAAATTGATATAGATCTGAAATATTGAATATAGGACTCTTAGAGATAATACCATGTTGGGATTATCTTGCAGTGATCAGGTTGTTAGACTAGCTGTACTGATGTAGTTAATCTGATTAGCTAGCTGTAACTGAACTGATAAGATCCTCATCGCTATTTGATGAGCTTCCTATTGTGTATCCTGATGGATGTATAGTTCTACTATAACACAAACTGTAAATCCTATAAAGCTAATACAAGAGCATCCTGTGATGCATCTGATTCACACCATATTATTCCGTGTTTATATATGGTAGCGGAGCCATAAACAGCCCTAATGGCAATCATTGATGATCCAAAGGGTGATGACGCATCGATCGTGTCAAAATCCGCCAGTTCTTCCAAAACATCTGGTGCAGATGTCTCGTCTGCAACCATAGATCCAGCAACCCACCCTCTTTCTCAAACCCATCACCATATCAGTATTAAACTAACTGAAACCAACTATGTTTTCTGGAGAGCTCAAATGGAGCCTTTTTTGGTCGGGCAAGGAGTGATGGGGTATATTGATGGAACCTTTCCATGTCCAGCACCCACTATTCAGCCAGTTCATGAAGGAGATTTGCTGACAGTTAATCCTCACTATCAACGATGGATCCAGCAGGATAGTCTTATCTTAAGTGCTATCCTGTCCTCTGTCACAGTCGAAGTTTTCTCTATTGTTGTTAACAAAAAGACCTCTCGGGATGCTTGGCTGGCACTGGAAGCTTCACTTGCATCCACCAACAATGCCCGCGTTATGGCTATTCACATGGCGCTTCAGCGTCTTGATCAGTCTCCTGATGAACCAGTGCTGCGCTTCCTCAATCGAGCCAAAAGGTTAGCCGATGAAATGGCAGCTTCTGGTAAACCTCTTTCGCTCAATGACTTCAATATGTATGTTTTCCGTGGGTTGAAAACTGAATATAAGCCACTGGTTTCTTCTCTTCAAACTCGTATTGAGCCAGTTACTTTCTCTGAGTTGCAAAGTCTGCTAATGTCTCATGAGTTCATTTATGATGATCCTTTAAAGGCTCTCAATATTGATCAACCAAATTCTGGTACTTCTGTTGCTTTGTCCAATTCTGCTGCTGTGCCTGCTCCTACTGTACATCTTGCACAGCGCACTGATCAGTTCCAACACAAGGGTCGTGGAGGTGGTAGTTATCGTGGCCGAGGTCGTGGTGGCCGTGGCGGAAGAGGACGTGGTGGTCGTGGACAGCCTTCGTCCTGGAATTCTGATTATGCACGTCCACGATGTCAGTTATGTGGGCGGTTTGGTCATGAAGCATGGCAGTGCTATCAACGAGTTTCAACACCACCACCGAGTGCACATTCTGTCCAGGCGACAGTTCCTTCCTCTCCTATGCCTGTGGGCCCTTCTACCTGGTATCCGGATACTGGGGCTAGTCACCATGTGACACCGGATTTCAATCAATTCTATCAGTATGACGACTACCATGGCACAGATTCCCTTCAAGTTGGTAATGGAGCGAATCTTCCTATTGCTGGTATTGGTTCACGCTTTATTCATACACCTGTTAAATCTCTTTGTCTTTCTAATATTCTCCATGTCCCATCCATCACCAAGTCTCTTCTTTCTGTTCAGAAATTTACTCGTGATAATGGTGTCTTTTTTGAGTTTCACCCTAACCATTTTTGTATCAAGGATCAGGTAACCCAGACCACCATCCTCACAGGGCCGAGCATTAATGGTCTTTATCAGTTTCCTTCCCATTCAATAAAACGGCGGCTGGAGGCATTTCTTGCTGTTCGTGTGGAGTCTATTGTCTGGCACAGACGGCTTGGGCACCCTCATGCTCGTGTCCAACAACAGATTCTGGCAGGGCAAGGGCTTCCTGTTCTTCCTTCCACAAGTCATCAAACGTGTCTACATTGTCCTTTAGGAAAGTTATCTCGTTCGCATCTTCCTGTTTCCAATAATCGGGCTACACGCCCTCTTGAATTAGTTTACTCGGATGTTTGGGGCCCTTCTCCAACTCCAAGCAGTGATGGTCATGTCTATTATGTTTTGTTTCTTGATGACTTTAGCAAATATATTTGGTTCTTTCCCATTCAACATAAATCTGATGTTTTCTCCATTTTCCTGCTCTTCCAAAAACGTGTTGAAAAACAATTTGACACTCGAATTAAAGCTGTTCAGAGTGATTGGGGTGGAGAGTATAGGAAACTTAATAAGTATTTTGCAAACACAGGTATAGCGCATCGTGTTATGTGCCCCCATACACATGAACAACAAGGGGCAGTTGAGCGCCGTCACCGCCATATTGTCGAAACTGGACTAACTCTTCTTGCAACGGCTAATGTTCCTAAGAAATTCTGGCAATTCGCTTTTGAGACCGCAGTGTTCTTAATTAATCGTCTTCCTACACCAGTCAATAAAAATCAGTCGCCTTTCCAATGTCTTTTTAATAAGTCCCCTGATTACTCTTTCCTTCGAGTTTTTGGTAGTCTGTGTTACCCTTTTCTGCGTCCTTACAATCGCCACAAAGTAGATTATCACTCCAAAGCATGTGTGTTTCTCGGGTATAGCCCAGCCCATCTCGGTTATCGTTGTTACGATGTCACAAACAAACGTTTTTATATCTCTCGTCATGTCAAATTTGTCGAGCATGTTTTTCCTTATTTGTTGCAGCAGGAAACCTCGTCTCGCCCATCAGAATCTGTTGATGCATGGACGTCTGTGCCACTACATGTGTTCTTCCCTGCGATGCAGCAAGTTTTGCCCTCTGGTACGTCTACTACCTTGTCTCCTAACTCTACTGAATCTCAAACACTATCTACTGTGCTTCCAGTTTCTTCTGACCCGTTTCCTACACTGAGCCCTACCACCCCTTTACCCTCCCCACCATCTGATCCGACAGCCTCCTCCACCTTAGACTCTCCTTCTTCACCTGAACCACGGGCCTTAACACCGATCCCTAGTCCACCACCATCTCCACCTCCTACTCGCCAACACAAAATGGTTCTTCGACACACACGTCATGCCCCCTCTCGTTACTCCCCTTCTTCTCATAATGTTGAGGTCAAACATAACCCGCCTGTCGAACCAACCAGTTTTTCGGTTGCCAACAAATCTGTTGCCTGGCGTCGTGCTATGATTGATGAAATGAATGCTTTGATACAGAATCAAACCTGGACCCTTGTTCCCTATACTCCTGGTATGAATTTGGTGGGTTGCAAATGGGTGTACCGCATCAAACGCAAGTCTGATGGTTCTATTGAGCGATTCAAAGCTCGATTAGTTGCTAAGGGGTTCAATCAGCGGGCTGGGATTGACTTTCACGAAACCTTTAGTCCAGTTGTGAAACCGGCTACTATTCGGCTGGTCTTGTCTTTGGCACTTTCTCATCGATGGATGATGAAACAACTTGACATAAAGAATGCATTTCTCCATGGTGTTTTGAGCGAGCGGGTTTATATGGTCCAGCCACCGGGTTTTCTAGACACCTCCAAACCAGATCATGTTTGCTTATTGAAAAAGTCTTTGTATGGGTTAAAACAAGCACCTCGTGCTTGGTACTCTCGGCTGACTGATTATCTCTTACAGGAAGGATTTGTTATCTCTCAGGCTGATCCATCTCTTCTTATTTATAACAGGTCTGGTAAACGAGTTTTTATCTTAATATATGTTGACGATATTATTGTCACTGGTTCCAATAGCAGTTTTGTTCAAGAGCTACTTGCACGTCTTGGTAAAGTCTTTGCTCTCAGAGACCTGGGAGCGCCAACATATTTTCTAGGAGTGGAGGTTACACCGCAAGCCGATGGTTTCTTACTTACACAGACAAAGTACATTCGTGATTTGATTAAGCGCGCAGGCCTGGAGACCTGTAAGCCGGTTCTTACACCTGCAGCTACTGCTGTCTCATTGCGCAAAGGGGACGGAGAGGCACTTTCAGATCCCATGGTGTATCGCCAATTGGTTGGCTCCCTTCAGTATCTAGCGATTACTCGGCCAGACATAGCATATTCTGTTGGGAAAGTGAGTCAATTCATGCATGCACCGACTCAGACACATTTGGTCGCTGTTAAGCGAATATTGCGGTACTTACAGCAAACACAGCATCTAGGCCTGCGGCTTCAGTGTTCGGGCTATTCTGATATCCAAGTATTTACCGATGCAGACTGGGCGGGATGTCCCGATGATAGGAAATCAACTGCAGGGTTTCTTGTCTTTTTCGGTGGAAACCTGATTGCTTGGGCATCCAGGAAACAACGCACAGTCGCTCGTTCATCCACCGAGGCAGAGTATAAAGCCATGGCTGATGGGACAGCTGAATTGATGTGGATTAAAACTCTTCTGGCCGAGCTAGGTGTTCAAGTGACTAAGCCGATTTTGTGGTGTGATAATATTGGGGCAACATTTCTAAGTCACAATCCTGTGTTAAATGCTCGAACGAAGCATGTGGAAATTGACTTCCATTTTGTAAGGGAGCAAGTTGCTCATGGCAAATTACAAGTCCAATTTATTAGTGGTGATGATCAGCTAGCAGATATTCTCACAAAGCCTCTTGCTACAACTCGTTTTCAGAACATCCGGGACAAACTCAACCTTCGCTTCTCCCCAGGTTGAGTTTGAGGGGGGATCTTAGAGATAATACCATGTTGGGATTATCTTGCAGTGATCAGGTTGTTAGACTAGCTGTACTGATGTAGTTAATCTGATTAGCTAGCTGTAACTGAACTGATAAGATCCTCATCGCTATCTGATGAGCTTCCTATTGTGTATCCTGATGGATGTATAGTTCTACTATAACACAAACTGTAAATCCTATAAAGCTAATACAAGAGCATCCTGTGATGCATCTGATTCACACCATATTATTCCGTGTTTATATAAGGACTGATGAGCAAATCTTGGGCGTCTATGCTTGTCGTCACAAGAAATTGGAGTCAATTCAAATCATTTAGGTTTTAGTTGGTTTTACTCTAAGATAATGTATATTGTTAAGTTCTCATAAAATTCTATTTTGTGCAGCACACCAATATGCTGGGCAAACTGAGAATTCTGATCATGATTGCCCTAATACCTTTCAATGGATAGGGATGCTGGCGGTAGGACCCTTAATGCAAACACATTTTCTATTTGACACACACTTGATTTTTTCTATCCCTAATTTTATTTTCCCCAACTCACTAGCTTCATTCCATTATATATTTTGGGTCAGAATGTAGTATTCGGCAGAAAATGTCCTTAACGTAAAAAGACTCTTAACGTAAACGTATTTTTTAATTGGACAAATAATTGACTTTTTAGTTTGTTTCATACTGATTTTGTCGTGATCACACTTCAAAAAGTTGGAATGAGCTTCGTCCCGCCATTGAAGATGTGGAGAAGGAACGTCAGATGCCGAAGAAAATAGGAATGAGCTTTATCCCGCCGTTGATGGTGAGGAAGAAGGATTGCTAGATGTTGAAAATGCAGGTTGGTTTGACACTTGATGCAAACACACATATATTTTTCTTTGATAAATAATTAACTTTTTTTCAGGTTTTTAGTTTGTTTCATACCGTCTTTTATCATTCTTGTTCTCTACTTTATTTTGTTTTCACTCGTAGCAATATTGGTCTAAAATTCATTATCTCTCATGAGTATCTAGGTTATTGGCATTTCTTTTCATTAGCTAAATTCAAAATGGAACATAAATATGTCTGCGGAGTGATTATAAAAAAAATAACTGGGGTGGGTTTTTTTTAACTCATATCGTATTTTGTAAACCGCAATAAAATCATGTCAACCAACCGGTATTTCAATTTAATAATCGGATAACAATTTTTGGAATTTTGGGAAATTAAAATTCTGAAAAAAAGATGGGTTCCATTTTTTTTAAACACGTGATCCAATAAAAATCTTACATGTGTTAGGTGGACCCGGGCAGATGGCCACGTCATCGTCCGGGCTACCCGAGGTACAAAAGGGGACAAAATTCTAAACCTTGGGTATACAAAAAGGACAAAAAAGCTCCCGGGTATACAAATGGGACAAACGCGAAACTCGGTGGCCGAAAAAGGTGCTTGACCCTTCTCTATCCCTAATTTTATTCTTCCCAACTCATCTCAGTATCATTTACTTGTTCACATCCGTTTGGCAAATGACTTGGGTCGTGGTAGCCAACAGAAAATGCTGCAGCTTGGTACAACTGTAATATAGGCCTGGCATAACTTCTCCAGTGCCGTGTACCTCTATTCTACTTCCTTTAATACTCGACGTAGGTATTAAATGTTAATGGATGCTGCCCAGGTGCACGATGTGAATTTGGTAATCCTTAGTTATGAATGAATACTTCTTAGGCTTCTTTTCTTCTGTAGTTTCGAATCTTTAAAATTTTTTACAGCAAAACTTGTAGGTTAGTGTGGGCAAGAAAGCAAGAGGCTGTTGCGAAATCTTAGTTGTAACAATCCTAAAACTTAATTTGATTCTTTTAAGTTCATGTAGCTCTATTGCACTTGCTGATACGACAACACCCTCTAGACCCACCTAGAAGGACCTCCGAATCAAATTCATGTCCCGTCCTCAAATTCAAATACAACTAAGTAGGAGGTGATAATTATATCTATAAGATAGTGGAGCTTTTTGAAGCTATAGGTGGAGATAATTATTTTACAGGTCAATGGTTTTACAGAGCTTATGACACTGTAAATAAAATCATGTGTTCATAGTTTTACATTTTATTTTATTTTTTTGTACTATTTTTTTTTTGGTTTTTATTAGGAGATACAATCTACTTTTGCAATGGATAACAAGCATGTTTTTATATCGTATGTAAAAGATGACAATTCTCTTGATTGTTTTCTTGGCAAAGTAAATTCTCTTGATTGTTTTCTTGGCAAAGTAAATATTTCACAAGTTGGTTCAACGATTTCTTTGTCTCCATCTTTCTGAAAGAATATATATGGACTTCCTTTTTAAATTTTTCTGTAATTGCAAAAGAATTTGAGAACAAAGCCTGTGTCTATTCTCTCATTCATATAGTGTTTTTAGTAGGTTAGATGTATAATTCCTCTTTCTATAAATAGGATATTTTCATATTTTCAATGGATAACAAGCATGTTTTTATGTCGTATGTAAAAGAAGACAATTTTCTTGATTGTTTTCTTGGCAAAGTAAATATTGCACAAGTTGGTTCAATGATTTCTTTGTCTCCATCTTTCTGAAAGATTATATATGGACTTCCCTTTTAAATTTTTCTTTAATTGCAAGTGAATTTGAGAACAAAGCCAGAGTCTATTCTCTCATTCATATAGTACTTTTAGTAGGTTAGATGTATAATTCCTCTTTCTACAAATAAGATATTTTCATATTTTCAAATGATGAATGTGAAATGTCGTAATCTTTCTATAATATAACGAAACATATATTTTATTAACACATTGTTTTATACTTCCACCATTTAAATAAATCATAAATTTGTATTTAATTTTTTTCCTATTCACTTGCATCATCACCGATCTATTTGCCATCTATACCTTTTGTATGAAGAACTTATATATAATTATTTTATTTCATTATTTATTTTTCATTACACTTTGTTTATTTTTTAATTTTCTTTACTTTTTTATGATAAAAATTGTATAATATTTAAAGATCATTTTATGCGAGTCAATAATTTATTAGATTTTTACTTTACCATTCTATATTTTTATGGCCATTTATGTATTCTTATTTCTCTTGTTTATGAATTTAACAACTTCACTTTTTAGGAAATTACCTTACTTTTGATACAGTGTAATAACATTTTAATGCTTATTTACCTTTGACTCACAAGAACTTGTGTTCTTACCGGAAACTTCACTGCTTAAAATTTAAGGTAATCTCTTACAAAAAAAAGGTATTAAATTAATAAACAAGAGAAAAAAGACTACAAAAAGAACCATGAAAAATATGGAATGGTAAAGGTAAAAATATAATAAATTATTACCCATTCTACCTGCACATCCCTAGAGCAGCACTAAGTTATGAACAGTCTAGCATACCCATGATTGTCATCAAAAGAAACTGAAACGCCCGTGTCCCAATTTATAATATAAAATAAAATTTGAATACAAAATGACCAAATTGCCCTTATCATACCCGGGACACCCGTATCCCAATATAACCAATCAAATTAATCATAACATGTAGAAAGACTAAAATGCCCTTCCACCCCGGGATACAATATCAACAACATAAACATTGAACAATTATACAACAATTTACACAACAACGAGTATGCAGCGGAAGACTAAACATAAGATAACATGTATGCAGTGAACTCTATGGATCCGACCCGAGGAGAGGAAAGCACCGCCACCTGCCGATATGCACCACTGCTCAATGAGCAGTTAACCTGAAAAAGACTGTGAGGGGGTGAGACCAACCACTGTCTCACCGCAGACAAATAAACCAATAATATACAATTACAAATCAACTACAAATACACCGGCATCAAACAACAACAGCCACAAAACACAGAGCAGGACATCAACAGACTACAAATCATCACTTGTCATTACTTATCTTATT